>BQKN01001021.1:0-23790 GCA_022839385.1 Asparagus kiusianus
GGGGTGGCTCGGCCCAGAGCCGAGCCACCCTGAGGTGGCCGGCCCAGATCTGTGCAAAGGCACAGATCTGGGTGCCTATAAATAGGCCAAGGGGTTCATTTGTTTGGAGGACTTTTGGAGAGCCGAAACTCTGTCGAATTGAGACCTCATCTTGGAGTTTTTGAAGGCTTAAAGACTTGGGCATTCAGATCTGGTTCTTGGCGAGCATCCGCATCACAAAAGGCAGGAGTTCGAGAGAGGAAATCAGATCTGAGATCTACGTAGGCACACTTCGGATCAAAGCTTGGTCTTTGATCCCGAGATTTGGGCGATTTGTTCCTTGGTGAACCGATCCCCCCGGCTATTATTTCCTTAGTGGAATAATACCCGTCGTACTGCGTAGATCCGTCCGGATCTTGATCGTGCGGTGGTCAATGGATCAACCATCGGCGCAGGCAAACAACCCACGCAAGCGAGCGACCGAAAAACAGGAGCTCGTGATTTGTTCGACAAATAAGGAAAGTTGTAATTTTTACTTTTTGTTGATTTCTTGTAACCGGATCTTATAAAAAGGCCGAAACTTTGTAATTGATAAACAATTACTGAGTGTGCAATGGAATCATCAATGAAGAAGGCTACAGTTTTTCCCGCGAACAATCTGGCAACCACAGTGGGAGCCACCGATCTCGCTGCCGAGATCGGAGCGTCGCAGCCGCGGATCTCGATCCCGGTCGTGGAGGAGGTCGAATACGAGTTCGACCAGCAGAAATACGAGGAGTACGTGTCCTCGTCTGGATCAACCTCCCCCCACAAGTCCAAGAAATCCAAGAAGTTCTCCTCCAGGAGGAAAGTTCGTTGGTGCGAAGAAGTTGAAGCTACCAACGACGACTTCGCCCCGATTGGTGCCGAAGTTGCATCGGGTGAAGCTCTACCGGCCTCCAAGCAGGTCAAATCCGCCATTGAAGGCGTGGTGACTCTCTCTAAGAGAGCTCGCCAGAGGTAGCGCCAACGCCTTACGAAACAATTCGCAAAGGCCATGGAGTCTGTTGACGGGGTCCGCTACAATGCGGATCTGAAGAGCAAAAAAGGCAAGCAGCCTTAACAGTCAATGAATGGTGGTTCCTCCAAGCCGCCAACAATGGAGTGGGTCCGTGTCAAACGGAACCGTTCGATACTGGAGGAGTGCATCCGCAAGCGTCGTGCATTATCAGCACAAGCACGGGCTAAAGCTAAAGAAGCCCGTCGAAAGCTGCAGCATGAGGTGGCCAAGAAGCCGCCATCAACACGCAAGGTTTGGAGGCCGAAGTCTGAAACGGCGGTTCAGACCAAGGAGCAACAACCGCAACCGTCGAAAGTGTAACTTCCGGCGAGTCAATCCAAACCGCCGATGACTTCCACAACTGCTCCGGGAGATTCCATAGGACCATCCCAGAAAAAGAAGTCGGTTTTGGAGCGCCTCGGTCCATTTCCCAAGGAACGAGGCAAAATTCCAGTTCAAGAGCGTTTGGGGCCAATGAAGAAATCCCGAACGAGCCAACATGCTGGGAGTCGCCGCAACCTTCAGCATGACAAAGAAATCATGACACCCAGGCGCACCACTTTGCGCATCGAAGTTCGGGAGCCCGTTGAGAATTCACGCCCACAAAGGTGAGTTTCGAGGCGAGTGACTCTCGAAAGCCCAAAGAAGGCAATTCATTCTCAGAAGGAAGTGTTATCATCCGATGACGATGACGTTATACCTGGGAAATCGTGCCAACACACGATAGGTTGCTCCGACTTTCAAACGGACGAGCTGTACTATCGTGCTGGGGGTACAAATAAAACTAGAAAAAGGAGTCCTCGGAAATCAGAAACTCAGTGCCCCTATTCCAAACTCATTCGGGTAGTGTTGTCTGAATGCAGATGCAACAATACGATCCCCGAGAGAGTTTCTGTGTTCGAGAGGCTCAGTACAGAAACACCAAAACCAAGGCATAGGTGTTTCCGGCAAAGAAGAATGGCGGTTGAAGAGGGAGAATCCCCGAGGGTCACCGCCAACATGACCAGCAAGGGAACATCGGCTCAGGACAATCCCGAGGCGATTCCAGAGGTGCCCCGACGTTTAACTCGTCTTCAGTCCGGAGCTATCATTCGTGCAACGTATGGTAGGGTTCAGACAAGAGTACCTTCGGGAGATGAAGAGTCAGATGTCGGCTCAGTAATTGCATCTGACAATACTGTGTCCAGTGAAGGGTAACCCCGCGAATCGTTCATGATAAGCGCAGAGCAAGTGGCCAAGATGCTCGAAGAGGCCATGGCCAAACAACAGGAAAACTCCAGGTTTGAAATGCAGATGGCCATGCAGAGTATGAGGGAAATGCATGAGTAACAAATTCAGACACTGACGAACCAGGAAGGCGAACCAAGCCGCCGTAATCCGGTTGTTCAGGAAGTTGAAAATGTGAATGCGGATGAAGCTCGCAACGCCAATAACCCTCCCGTTAATACAGAGGGTGGCAATGAGGATGATAGTGACAACACCACGCTTCCACCTCCGAATCGTACTGATGAAAACTCAGGTGAAAGTCTGAAGATCAAAAACCTCGAAAACAAGATCAATACGTTGATTTCTGCTCAAGAGGTGAAGAAAACGGGCATTCCTTGTCCATACCCAAGAGAGTGGGAATCAATCCCATATCCGGCAAAGTTCAGTTTAATTAACTTCACGCCGTTTAATGGGATGGGTTCACCCACTCAGCATGTGATTTATTTTAAATCACACCTGGGGGTAATCTCTGGCAATGAGCCTCTGATGGTGCGGTCATTCGTTGGCACTCTTCGCGGAGCCGCCTTCGATTGGTATCGCCGCCTCAAGCCAGGTAGCATAAGCAGCTGGGACGACATGGAGACTAAGTTCCTCACAAATTTCTTCAACGACGACACCGAGATATTTATCGGATCGTTGCTCGATGAGAAGCAGAAGGACGGGGAGTTAGTCGACACCTTCGTCAAAAGGTTCTGAAACAAGGCAATGAATTGTCGGGACCCGATCACAGAAGAGTTCATCCTCCAGACCTGCCACAACAACCTTTCGCTGGACGTGTTGGAAGCAATGGGCACAGCACCATCCAAGACATGGAAGGATCTGAAGGTCCGAGAGGAACAAGCCGAGCGATTCCTCAGGAGGAAGAAGACGGAGAGAGGCCAACAAGCGACGAATGCTCCAGCGCAGAACTTCAACCCGAAGGGAAAAGGTAAAGCTCATGCTAATGCCGTTGATGCTAACCAAACTTTTCAATTACCACCTCAGCAACAGCAGCATCAACGAGCGCCACAACAGTCACAGTCGTAATGGCAACAACGGCCTCAGAAGCAGAAATCTTCGGAGCCAAGGTTTCCTAAAGTGTACTCCTTCAAGGATGATGAAGTTCCTGGCATCTTCAAATACTTGTTGGAAAATAACAAAATCCAGCTGCCGGCGATCGTAGATCAAGAAGGAGCCAGCAAAGTGACGGATCCGAAGTACTACGCGTACCATAGAGCGGTCCATCACCCTACGAGGTCATGCTATCACCTTAAGGACAAGATCCAGGCACTAATTGACGTTGGCGTCATAACCCCGAAGCCTGCCAAGAATGTAGGAGCTAATGAAGTGTCGATCAGCTTCGGATCGGTGCCCACGATATGGTTTGAGCCGAAACGTATCACCAAAGTGGGGATGAAGACGGTGAATGATGACCCACATGGACAGCGCCAAAAGGGACTTGTGCCGCACACAGCCCCGAACGGTGAAATCCTCTGGGTTCATCCGGATCTCATTGAAGATGAACAGTGGGCGACTTCCTCGAAAAGAAAGGGTAAAGGCAAAGCCTGCAACACTACTTCGGCAATCTTCGAAGAGGATGGCGATGAAGCTCCTACCTTCCCGCTCTCTGAAGAAGAACAAGAAGTCTTTACGACCCGGAGCGGAAACGAGTATCACTACAACTATCCATCGCCCAGTGACCAGTTAGCTGAGCAGGGGGTGGCTAAATGGGGACCAGCCAAGACTCTAACAGAGCTGGGGGTGATTGCAGCTCCTAAACCGGCTGAAGATGCTCGACGACAGCCGACGGATCAGCAGAAGGAAAAGAGACCCCAAGAGGTGCAGAAGCCGAAGCAGTCTCGTTTCAATCGTCCGATTGGAAGAGATAAACCGGAGAGCTCAAAAACTCCACGGGTTTTCGATATCATGGCTCAATTAGCTAATATTCCAGCGCGAATAACGTTGTATGAGTTGCTGCGGTTGTCTAAAGAGACCAGGGAGGCATTACGAGAAGCCTTGGCCGATTCAGAAACGTTCCTCACTCGGGTCAAGCCGGCACCTGAAGAGCCAGATCTGTTAGTTCAACAATGCAATGTAGCGGCCAAGAACCTTCCCTGCATCACCTTCACAAAAGAGGATATGCAGACGAAGAATTCGAACCATGATCGGCCCTTATACTTCGTCGGGTACATTGGCTCCAGCGAAGTCAACCGAATCCAAGTGGATCCGGGTTCCGCTGTGAGTATTATGCCGCTTCGCCTAATGCATAGCCTTGGCATTCCAGTCAGCAAATTGGCGTCTACAGGCACGGTCATTTACGGATTCAACACCAGCGGGTCAAGGCCTTTGGGAAAGATCTGAATAAAGTGCCAAATGGGTGATCTGAAGACGGAGGTCACGTGTTACGTGATTGATGCTGAGACATCCTATAACTTACTACTGGGTCGGCCTTGGATCCATAGTAACGTTATAGTTCCCTCCACCCTACATCAGTGTCTGAAATATGTCGACACTAATGGAAGGGTCAGGACGGTGGTCGCGGATAAGCAACCATTTAAAGGGTTTGAGAATTATTTCACTGATTCTCTCCTCTATGATAACGAATCCGATACGGAACCATCGGTCCAGGGCACGGACAGCGGAGAAGAAGCTGATTCCGAAGCCGGATTCGATTACAATGGTGGTTTTGTTTTAAATGACATTGTACCCTTTGTAATCAATCTTAACGATGAACAATCGTCAGATGGCAGTTATAACTGGTAACTTGCCAATATTGAAATAAAAGACGATTTAGAGTACTCGTTGTCTCTTGATGATGCGATAAAAGGATTGTACGATAATCCTGATTTATGTATGCCGCTCCGATCATCTTATGTAACAAAGAAACGCCTCCAGCATTCTTTCGGAACAACCCGGATTGTTCCTACCAAAATAGGGGGACAAAAAGAAGTGATTTATGGTAAAGGAGAGAATTTTTCGATGCCAGATCATTTTCTAAGAGAAGATGAAGATGATGACAAATCTGGTCTACATTTATCTAAGTATAGTCCAGAAGCACGCAAGCTCATGGAAAGACAGGGATATGATTTCACACTCGGAGAAGGTTTGTACTTCGATCGAGGTTCTCGTATCCCAGTCAAAGCGGCGTATGTACCAAAAGGGAAACCAGATGATTATTATCGTCACAAAAGAGGCTTAGGCTACGTTTCCTCATCTGATGATGAATGTGGTTGGTAAATTATCGATCAAATTGCTAACAAAGTCAAGGATGGGTACTCGGCAGATTCCTTAGGATGGGACTCCGACACAAGTTTGGGGGAAATGTTCAAGACCTTAATGTCCAACATGACTTCAGCTGATCCATCTACGATGGAAGACGATGAGCAAATACTAACGTGGGAAGATCCATGGGTCCATCATCTGAACCTGCAGTATGGAGATAGGTTTGAACAGAGGGAACCCCCCACAGAGGACAAGATAGTCCAAATTAATATGGGCGATGAAGCCAACCCAAAGCCCATATTCATCAGTGATAGTCTTCCTCCAGATGAGAGAGAGGAATTAATTGCCCTCATCAGGGAATACATCGACGCCTTCCCTTGGAATTACGAAGACATGCCAGGGCTCGACCCCAATGTGGCGATGCATCGCCTCGGTATCAAGTCGGATGCCAAACCAGTCAAACAACAACAGAGACGGTTTCGTCCACAGATTATGGAAGCCATCGAGGCAGAGGTTAAGAAATTGATCGACTCAGGATTCATCCGAGAGGAGCAGCATCCAGACTGGCTAGCTAATATTGTCCCAGTCATGAAGAAAAATGGTAAAATCAGGATATGCATCGACTTCAGAGATCTGAATGCGGCATGTCCGAAAGACGATTTTCCTCTCCCAATCACGGACGTCATCATCGACAATACGTGTGGGTTTGAGAGAATGTCCTTCATGGATGGTTTTTCGGGGTATAACCAGATCAAGATGCACCCGGATGATGAGAAGCATACAGCGTTCAGAACACCCCTCAGTGTTTTCTGCTACACGGTAATGCCTTTCGGTCTAAAGAATGCAGGCGCCACATACCAGCGAGCGATGACTAAGATTTTCCAAAAGCACCTCAGGAAAACGGTCGAGTGCTATGTTGATGATTTGGTTGTAAAAAGCCACAACAAAGAAGATCACATCAAAGACTTGAAGACGATGTTCGATCTCATGCGGAGTCATCAATTGAAGATGAACCCCACTAAATCCTTCCTTGGAATGTCCAGCGGAAAATTCCTGGGATTCGTCGTCACCACTAAAGGCATACATATTGATCCTGACAAGGTGAAGGCGATACATAAATTGCAACCACTAAGGAATCTAAGGGAACTCAGAGGATTGCAAGGGCGTTTAGCTTACATCCGGTGGTTCATCTCAAATCTCTCTGGGAAGTGCCAACCATTCTCTAAACTAAACAAGAAAGGGGTGTCATTTATTTGGGACGACGCCTGCCAAAAAGCACTCGAAGATATCAAGACGTATCTAATGAATCCTCCTGTTCTTGTCGCACCAAAATCAGGTAAACCGTTCTTGATATACATCAAGGCAATGAACCATTCGATAAGTGCTTTATTAGCACAAGACGATGATAATGGTCACGAACAGGCAGTTTATTACCTAAGTCGGACGTTGGTAGGCGCTGAGTCCCGATATCCGATGATTGAGAAAGAATGTCTCGCATTGGTATTTGCAGTACAAAAGATGCGGCATTACTTGGTCGGACAAACGATTTACGTTATCTCTAACGTTAATCCAGTACGGGTTTTTATGACGCAACCGGGTTCGATGAATTGGCGGTTAACGAAATGGGCCCTTCTCTTGTCCCAGTATGATCTGCACTTCAAACAGCAGAAGTCGGTCAAAGGACAAGCGATTTGTGATCTTTTGGCGGCAAGCCCGACAACAGATACGGCAGAAGTATATGATGACTTGCCGGATGAAACCCACGAGGTTAACACCACGTCACATCAACAAGTATGAAAATTATACTTTGATGGTGCTTCGAGAGCAGTTAATAAGGCAGTAACCCCCGGATGTCCTAAAGTCTCCTCCGGAGTTGGAGTTGTCTTAGTTTCCCCGGGGAAGCATGTGATGCCTCGAGCTTATTCACTAACAGATCCATGTTCCAATAACGTAGCCGAGTACAACGCGCTCCTTATTGGACTCAGTTTCGCCAAGGAGCTGGGGGTCGAATATCTCGAAGCTTTTGGGGATTCTCAATTGATAGTTAACCAAGTCCGTGGAGAGTATAAAATCAGGAACCAAGACCTGATCCCATACCACCAGGAAGCCGTCAGAATGGCAGAATCTTTCGAAGAATTCTTTATTGAATATGTCCCTCGTCTCCAGAACACTTATACGAATGCACTGGCAGTACTAGCAGTATCACTCGCGCAGCCGCCCGAAACTGAACTACTGGTCACAGTAAGATCACATCAACTCTGCATACCCATATACAATATGGATATTGAAGAGGAAGGTGACAAGAACGTAAACGCCAAGGAGGTGAACTCAACTCAAATCGGGTCTGAGTCCAGAGATTGGCGTTTTTCTATCATTGACTACGTCCAGTACGGTATTTTGCCAGAGGATGTAAAAGAAAGGGAATCGATCCGCCGAAGAGCACCAAGGTTCTTCTATAATGCCGAGACCCGTACATTATACCGTCAAGGGTATGATGATTTGCTCCTCCGATGCCTTTCGAACGACGAAGCAGAAGAAGTTCTTAAGGAAACACACGAAGGAGAATGCGGTGCGCATCAGCCTGATCCCAAGCTGTATGATCGCATCAGAAGAATGAGATATTTTTGGCCAACAATGGTACGTGACGCAATCGAATACGCACGAGGATGTCACGCCTGTCAAGTGCATGCAAATTATATGCACCAACCACCGGAGCGGTTACACACGTCAACCACATCCTGGCCATTCGAGACATGGGGTATGGACATTGTCGGTCCTATTTTTCCCCCTTCAGTCAAAGGTGATCGGTTTATTCTCGCCATCACGGACTACTTTTCAAAGTGGGCTGAAGCAATTCCGCTTAAAGAAGTGAAGACGAACAATGTCATCAACTTCATCAAGCATCATGTCATATACCGACACGGCGTGCCAAAACGGATCATTCATGACAACGGTCCTCAGTTCATAAGCAACGCTTTCGTCAGATTCTGCGACAAATTCAAAATACAAGATGTTTCGTCAACAGCTTATTATCCCGCTACGAACGGATTAGCTGAGGCTTTTAATAAGATGATCATCAAGATCCTGTCAAAGCTCGTGAAGACTAATAAACGAGACTGGGATGATAAACTCGGTGAAGCACTCTGGACTTATCGCACCACAGTACGTACACCTACGGGAACCACCCCGTATTCATTGGTATACGGATGTGAAGCTGTGCTGCCTTTAGAGATTCAGATCCCATCCCTTCGGATCGCTCTCGCAACTGAGATGTCGACAGAAGAACAGCATCAAAAACGTCTCGAAGAACTCGAGAGGTTGGATGAAAGGCGCTTGGAAGCTCAACAACACATCGAGTTCTATCAAGCTAGAATTTCCAGGGCTTTTGACAAAAGGGTCCGCCAAAGAAGCTTCAAGGAAGGAGATCTGGTCCTCGCTGCTCGCCGACCGATAATCCTCAACTCAAAAAAGAAGGGTAAATTCGAACCCAAATGGGAAGGACCGTTTGTGATAGACACAGTCTACTCAAACGGCGCATACCGCCTCATTTCTCTGGAGGGCGTCAGGCAATTAATGCTAATAAATGGGAAGTTCTGAAAAAGTACTATCCCTAGTACATTCGGGATAACCCATTTATCGGGAAGTTCCTCGAAGAATATTCCACTTGATATTCTAGAGGATAACCCAAAATAATTTCCACCACCAAAATCCCTCACTGAGTAATTTTAATTGACAGTGGGTCCACCAAAATTGTTTTTTCAAACCACCAGAAATTTCCCCTCTTGATTCTTTCCACGAACAAGAGGCCCACTCCCAATTCAGAGTCTCCTTTCGATAAACGAAAGAACTCCCCTCCTTTCTCTTTGGTTAAACCTCTTCATGGTTATAACCAGAGTTGAAACTTCATTTCAATAAACAAAAAACTCATCTAGATAACCGATCCTATAAAAGGTAGGCTTATTTAGACCTTCCGGATTCTCGGAGTGGAGATCCCACTTCTAGTTTCTTTCTTGCACTGGAAATAGAATATAAAATTCTTCCTTTCCAGAATCAGGGAATAGAATATAAAATTCTTCCTTCCCCACACCAATCCTTTTCCAAGAATTTAGGATTAAATCTTAGGAAGTTTATCCCGAATCCTAAGCAGGGATAAGTCTGTGCCTAACACGCGCGGCCGGTTTAGTCTTTCCCCGTAGAAGAAGACACCAGAGCTCGATTCTGGGGTATTTTATCCTGAAGCCTAAGCAGGGATAAGTCTGCGCCTAACCCGCGCTGCCGGTTAGTTCTTAACCGTTAAAAAGAACACCCGTCCGCATATTCAACATTGTGGCAGGTTGTTATTAATAATACCAAAATCCATGCCTCATACGCATGGGGAATTTCATCCTGAATCCTAAGAAAGGATATGCCGGCGCCTGACACGCGTCGCCGGTTTAGTCTTTTTCCCGTAGAAAGAGACACCAGAATTCGATTCTGGGAAATTCTATCCCGAAACCTAAGTAAGGATAAGTCAGCATGTAATACACGTTGCTGGGTAGCCTATTCCCATAACAATGGCGAAGTCTATGTATTCGAAGTCATAGCACAAAGTCTCAGAGAATCCAATCTCTGAGCGCAACGTTACATGCGAACGGATTTAGACAATCCGCATGCTAGCCCGACTCAAACGGTAGTCGGTAAAGGCTAATCAAATCCGTTGAAGGCTGGGGGTTAGCCAAAAATCCTAAAGTCAACACCTAACACGTGTCGCCGGGTAGCCTATTCCCGTAACAATGGCGAAGTCTATGTATTCGACATCATAGCACAAAGTCTCAGAGGATTCAATCTCTGAGTGCAACGTTACATGCGAACGGATTTAGACAATCTGCATGCTAGCCCGACTCAAACGGTAGTCGGTAAAGGTTTATCAAACCCGTTGATGGCTGAGGGTTTGCCAAAAATCCTGTAAGTATTATGACCGTCGGGTTCACAATCAACAGAGAAACATAATGATAAAAAGAAGAGTGCGCTAAAGAAAAGACTTTGTTTTATTAATAAAATCAAACCAAGTGGAGATACAAGAAAACGTCTCAAATCAGATCTAACAAACTGAAGGAAGCAATTTTAGCCTTAACAGCGGCAAGTTTCTCGGCGTGTTCCGCTCGAACCCTCTCCTCTTCTTCCTTCTGAAGCTTGGCATAAGCAAGAATGGCGGCAGTGTCGGCAGTTACGTCTTCTCGGCGCAACGCGTGAAGAACCTCCAGCTCTCCTCTATAAACATTTTGAACTCTGGTGCTCTCGAGCTCAAAATCTTTTAGAGTCCTCTCCCCTTGGACGGTCCTAATCCCCGTCCTATCAGCAATGTTGTTATAAGCATCCATCTTAGTCCGCAGACGACGTTACCGTTCATACAAGTTCGCAACGATTATTTCTTGCTCTGATATGCGTCTCGCTCAGGCCTTACGCTCATGCATCCTCTGAATCTGAGCATCGATCATGAGCGGCGTGACCTAATCATATGAGTCAAAGTGTACTAGCTCTTCCAAACGATATATGAGTTCCTCTAAGCAAGTCAACCTTAACTCACATCGTCCAGCTAGCCGGATGCCACCTACACGCTGAATGTCTTTAAGACTATCTGTTATGAAAGGGAGCAAATCATAAGATCTTCCCCGTCCAGAACTAATGGCGGTAGCCGTTTGTTGCATAACCTTCTCTACTTTTTGGAGGATGCCCTGCACGGATTCGGAGACCGGGAGGATAGATTCTTGGTCAGACATAATTACAGCAATAGGATCCTCTTCCCCTTCATCGTCGGATATTAGGATGATTTCGGGACTCACCATCCTCCTATCACGGGAATTCAACCGAGGAAGTGGACCGATAGCCTGCCTGGCGGAAACCGAAGATAAAACATCCCCACGACGTCCGTTCACCGCATGAGATGAAAATGCTCCGGAAGGATACTCAACTGAAAACAAGCAATTAAACGTTTGTTAATTCCAGTTATAAAAGGAAATTGAACTCATCTTACGAATGGGTAAGATAGAGTCATTGCCTTATAAAGGGTGAGACGATTTGGCCACGTTGTGCATTCATAAGATAGGGTATATCGATAATATATCCCTGCCTTATAAGGCACAATG
Organism: Asparagus kiusianus; assembly: GCA_022839385.1. NCBI lineage: Eukaryota > Viridiplantae > Streptophyta > Magnoliopsida > Asparagales > Asparagaceae > Asparagus > Asparagus kiusianus. Next base: position 11,611 of record BQKN01001021.1, read on the forward strand.
CAGCGTCAAAACGCCCCCTTTATTTTGAGATATAGTTTTGACCAAGCAAAACACATCTTTAAAGCATCGATCCTCACCAAGGAGAATCAAGGCTCTTCCCGATTGCCTCACCAAGGAGAACAACATGGAGTAAAAAGGACCAATTTGCAAATTTCCAAGAAAAAATGGACTAATTTGTAAATTTCCAAAAAATAGCTCACCGGCATAAGAGGGAGGCGCGCCATCAGTCGACGCGGTAGAGGATTAACCCCTCGCAATACGAGACATGGTGACCTGCAAAATAAATTAAGGGATCAGATCCAGAAAAAAGTTCCTCTTTTTATTACAATTCTACCCCCTGAAAGAGGAGCTCGAGGCGCCAAATCATAATCCTAACCCTCACATGCGATCCCACAAGTTCATAAATTGAATTAAGCAGGAAATATGCTAAAATTATGGAAGATTTACCTAAGGGAAAGCTCGAAGATCCGACAAAAATCAAATCCTGAAAGAGGCTCAGACCACGTGCTCGAGGGGCCTGAGAGAAATTTTTATTTAGAGATTTTTGAGGGATTTTTCAGTCTAAGATCCAAAGGGAGGATGGATCTAGGGTATTTATGAAGATTTGAGGGAAAGAGAATGCAAGAGGGAAGAGGAATCCAAGAAAGAGGAGGAAAAGGGGGCCGGCCCTAGAGAGGAGGAAAAGAAAGAAGAAAAGAACCCTTTTTATAAGTGAACCAGCCCTGACCCAGACCGGACCAGGTTGAACCAGACCAGACCAGTCCAAATCAGTTCAAAAGAGGCCAAACCAGGCTGAACCAGATCAAACCAGACTGAACCAGACCAGACCAGAATAAACCAGTCTGAACCAGTCTTGAACCAGTCTGAACCAGTCTTGAACCAGGTTGAACCAGCCCTGAACCAGGTTGAACCAGCCCTGAACCAGATTTGAACCAGAACTCAAATTGAAGCTGAATCGAGCGTCGAAACAACTTCAAATCAACCGAGAGTTCAATCCTTTGTTTATTTTGGCCTCTCCCACGCATTCGGAAGGATAGGAAGATTTTTTGAGCTCAACTACTCCCTTTTTGGGTCATTATCAGACCGGTTCAGCTCATTCGGGCACGAAAAATACTCCAATAAGTTATACGAGTATAAACTATTCCCTATTCTTTGTTGAGAAGTTCCTGGAGAATATTTTCTAAAAATATTCTTAAGGATAACTCAATAACACAACGCCGGACAATGCGTCGCAAATAAAGACTCAACAACAATAATCGAGGGTCAGTTGAACCAACAAACACGAGCTAAAGATCGGAAAATCAGCAATCGACTTCAAGTTCAAAATTCCAACAACGGTCAGACAATAAATGCAGCACCGGAATCCTTACAGACGTTCGACAAAGCACCGAATAGCCTGAAGGAATTGAAGGAATCCAGAACAGAAGCCATTTCAAAGACCCGTTACACCGACTGAAGGTTGGGGCAATCATATCCAAAGCATTCCAGACTCTTCTATAAAAGAAAGAGGCTGAAATACTTTGGAGGGGGTATCTGTAGGCGTATAAAATTGCCTATAGGTCCCTTAGCACAGCTCGGCACGGTGATTCGACAAACCATCGAATGACGAGGCGACGAGGTCAACAAATCGCACGCGCGCAACGGAATGCATCCATTTGCGTGCGGAATCAAGCCAACGGTTCGGGGAGTCAACGAGTCATCCAAACAAGAGAGAACTCGGATGAATCACGATCGAATCAAGATCAGTTTCGGACTCAAATTCAGAGGTGGATCTACTGCCAAATCGGGTCAACGAATCGAATCCGAACCAATCAACCACACAACTGAATCACGGACAAAATGGATACAACGACAAAAAATGACGGAACCCAAATACCTAGAGGGGTTCGGCCGAAACCGAGCCACCTTAAGGTGGCTCGGCCAAGGCCGAGCCACCTCGGGGGGTGGCTCGGCCCAGAGCCGAGCCACCCTGAGGTGGCCGGCCCAGATCTGTGCAAAGGCACAGATCTGGGTGCCTATAAATAGGCCAAGGGGTTCATTTGTTTGGAGGACTTTTGGAGAGCCGAAACTCTGTCGAATTGAGACCTCATCTTGGAGTTTTTGAAGACTTGAAGACTTGGGCATTCAGATCTGGTTCTTGGCGAGCATCCGCGTCACAAAAGGCAGGAGTTCGAGAGAGGAAATCTGATCTGACATCTACGTAAGCACACTCCGGATCAAAGCTTGGTCTTTGATCCCAAGATTTGGGTATTTGTTCCTTGGTGAACCGATCCCCCCGGCTATTGTTTCCTTAGTGGAATAATACCCGTCGTACTACGTAGATCCATCCGGATCTAGATCGTGCGGTGGTCAACGGATCAACCATCGGCGCAGGCAAACAACCCATGCAAGCGAGCGACCGAAAAACAGGAGCTCGTGATTTGTTCGACAAATAAGGAAAGTTGTAATTTTTACTTTTTGTTGATTTCTTGTAACCGGATCTTATAAAAAGACCGGAACTTTGTAATCGATAAATAATTACTAAGTGTGCAATGGAATCATCAATGAAGAAGGCTACAGTTTTTCCCGCGAATAGGATCTTCGTCGAGAGATTTTAAGGAGGCTCGAGTTTAAGCATGCTAAGGAGATTCACGAAGTGGATTCATGATTGAGAGATTTGTAATTTGATTTTCGATTCCATCGTTGTATTCGAATCCCTCTTAATGAATGGAATTATCCTTTTGTTTCTAGTCATTACGTCCTTTGTGTGCGCACCTCTTTTTTCCTCATTTTTTTGTTTTTGCCATTGTTCAACACGGATCCACACAAGTTAGAGTTTGGCTGTAGGGGAATCCTAGCTGCGGGCGGATTCCAGCTGTTGGCGGATTTCAATCGCAGACTTATTCTTTCTGCATGCGAATTCCGTATGCAGCCAAAATTAGGACTGGCTCGAGTTCCAGAGTGGTGTACGAGCCTGAACGTCTGAACCATCGGATGAGCTTGAACCATATGAGTTCAAAAGACGAATTCGGCTCGCGAGCAGGCTCCACCCTTAGTAGGCCACGTGTTAATTTACGCGTTAATACGCTCGTCAGTTAAGATGATGTGGGCACGTTGTTTCGTATTAAAGATAACGTAATGGTCCTCTTCGTTCTCCATGCCCGATCTAGGCCGTTGGTGAGAGATCGTGTCTAGAAACTGCCGGATCTCGACTGTTCACCCGGGATCCTAAACCGTTTGGCCTTACTTTCCAACTGTTCGGTTTCGGACGGTTCGATCAAACGGAGGATAACCGTCTAGGCTATGAGTATTTAACGCCCCTCCTCCTCGTTAAGGGAGATCGCAGCTTTCTTGTTGTCTTCTCTATAGAAAACTCACGCTTCCTCTTGTCGCACTGGGAATGGTGCCGAAGGTGAAGAGAGTTGTTTTGAAAAAAAAGAAAGGAGGTGTCCCCTTTGGGTGCCACCGAGGCCGCTACCGCCGAAGGTACCTTTTTGTCTAGGTTTTTGTGTAGTTCGATTAGAGGGTCACAAGTCGAGTCGATACCTCTCGCCTTTAACTCCTTGTTGTGTCTCTGTCGTGTTGTGCAGTTCAGGATGAAGCACCAACCACTGAAGAGCATGCGGCCGAGCGCATTTTGATTTCTGATGATGAATCTGAGGGAATCGCGACTTCCTCAGCCTCAAACCCCGTTCCACAGCCTGGAGCCGAACCTTATCTTTACGTTCCACCCATTGCGGTGCTCGCTCTGGGTTAAGAGCCTGTTTCCTCAGATTCCTTGTCCATACAGGCTCGCATTGAGGAATTTGAGAACGCTGTGAAGCAGGTAATTTCCCTTGTCAGTCTTAGCATGGGAACCTACGATGACTTCAAACAGTCCCTCCTGGATCGTGTGGCCGATCTCAGGCGACTGGCTGATTGTCGGCTTGCCACACGTTGTGTGCAGAGGCTCCTTTTTCTAGAGTCACGCCTGAAGAGTCTGGAGACCTTGCTGCGAGAGGGTCCAAAAGCCGATGTGGAGGCCTTCCTGTCTCGCATTAGGCATCGGGAGGCCTGGGAGTAGGAAGTCTGCTCTAGGGAGATAGCAGATCTGGAATCCTATGTCGCGTTCTGGGTGGGTCAACAACGCTCACTGGAAGAGCGGATAGGTGACGTCATTTCCACTGTATCTTGCCTGAGGGTCAAGCTGGAGCAAGCGGAGGTGACCCTAAGGGGGCTTCAATCTAAGAGTATAAATGTCAGCAAGACTGCTGAGGAGGAAACTCAACACCTCCAAACATTGCGCCAGGAAGGCTCTGTCGCCCGATCAAGTTTTGAGGATCAGGCTCGGAAAGAGGCTAAAGACAAAGCCCAGGAGGACCACGCGAGAAGGGTAGCCGCGGTTAAAGTAGAGCTTACATCCTTTAGTTTGTTGCACTAGGCTCTTAAGTCTAAAGCCGTGTTAAGACATTTTGCTTCATTTTGCTTTTGACGTTGTGTTATAACTCGTTTGATTGTGAAGTCATAACTTTGTTCAAACGTACTGTCTTAAGACTGGATGAATGTTATGCTCTCTTGGTTTCCCAACTGTGTTTGTGCATGCACCCCTCCTAGTCGTTGTTGCCTTTATCTTTCAGCTTTTTATCTTTCTTTGTGAGGCTGTTGCAAGTGGGCTTTTAACTATAGGCGAATTCAAACTACAACCGGATCTAAACACGGGCAAGTTCAAACCGCTGGTAAATTCTAACTACAGGCGAACTTAAGTCGCAGGCAAATTTTAGCCATAGGCAAATTCTGACCATAGTCAAATCAAGCTGAAAACAAAATTAATGCTGATTTGGGGGTAACCACGTGTCTGATCACAGTCTCGAGTGCCCGCCAGCTGGACTGACATTGGCACTTCGTCTCACATTAAAGGCGGTGTAATGGACGGCTACGCCACCCAGTCCGGACTGTTGGATGATGGACACGTACTTAGTCCATATGTCATACATTGCCCTCTTTTCTTGTCGGAGGGAGCACCGCGTTGATTGTTTCCTTCTTGTCCAAGATGGCACCGCGAGCGAAGGCGTCTAGTGCGAAGGGGACATGGGATGATGCCTCTTCTTCGACCCTCTCACCTGACCGTGATCCGGAGCCTAAACCCTCAGAATCCGTTCTGGCCTAGTTAGAGGAGTTGGAGGACATCTTGAAACGAGTGATCTCGTTGGTTGATCAGGGTCGTGGTATTTTCACGGAGCTGAAGTAGTCCCTCTCAGACCGCGTAGCCCGACTCCGTTGTCCGGGCGTCTTTATGCTCGCCCTACGCTGCTCAATGAGGCTCATCGATCTGGAGCTACTCTTGACGAAATTGGAGGACTTATGACATGCGGATTGGGAGTCCGAAGTGAAGCTATTCTTAGCTCCAGTCCGCCGTCATGCCGTGTGGCAACAAGAGTGCTGAAGGCGAGACATAGAAGACAAAGAGGCCCTTATTGATCATCAGGATCTTTGGCACCGCTTATTGTAATCTAACATGGAGTCTGTCGCTTCTTCGATCATTTTAGGTACGATTCTGCATGCCAAGGGGGAATCAGTCTTGACAAGCCTGCGCATTCAGAGCGAGGTGGTGCAAGGCGATCTTGCCAGAGAGAGGCATAATCTTCCACTACTGCTTCAGGAGGATACCGCTGCTACCGCTTCTTTTAAGGCGTGGGTCCAGCAGGAGGTAGAGGACAAAGCTCCCGCCATGCATACGGAGAAGATAGCCGCAGTCAGAGCCAAGCTTGCATCTTTCAAACTCCTAGAATAAACCTGTAGGATAGGAGTAGATTCAAGATGTTCTGTTTCATGTTTTGCTTCTTGAATGTAATATTATGACTCTCTTGGTCGTAGAATCATAACTTTGTTCAAATGTACTGTCTAGAAGTATCTAATGAAGCTTGCACTTCCTCGTTGTGCACATACTCTTTTCATATTTCGTTGTGCACATACTCTTTTCATATTTCGTTGTGTCGTAATTCGGCGTCTCGCTCACGTGACGGGTAGACTCAATTACCGGCGATTTCATGCCGCAGGCGAAGCTCGGGCCCGGGCGAGTTTACGCTACAAGCGGACTGACAGGTTCGTGTTATAAGTGAGACTGAAGCCGGTGGCGAGTTGAGTGAAACTCGCGTGTTTGCGAGTTTTCGTTTAAAGCTAAACTCAAATACTGGCGAGTTTACGCTGCAAGTGAAACTCAAGTGCGGGCGAGTTAGTGCTGCAAGCAAAACTCAAGCGTAGGCGAGTTAGTGCTGCAAACAAAACTCAAGCGCAGGTGAGTTTGTGTTGTAAGCAAAACTTAAGCGACGGTGAATTTGTGCCATGCATCTGCCCACGAACCAAAATGCTTGCTAGCTAAGGCGCTGTAGGCGCGTTAGTGCTCATTAATTGCAAAGTGATGGGACACTTCGCCTTCCGTGCTCAATCCAAACGGTCAGTTTGGAGTCCCAATGATGAAGCTTTTATGGGTGTCAAACTCGAAGTGTCGCCAGAGACCTGAGCTATTCGATCTACTTAAGGTAGCAAATCCTATCCGTTCAGCTCTCGGCTATATAATATGCTCGCGATCTCTTCGGTAGAGTTCTCATTCTTACGAAAAATTCGCCAGAAGAGAATCACGGAACTCTCTCTATTTTACTCAATGGCCTCTAAGTCGAACACTTCAAAGGGCAAGGAGGTTGCTTCCTCTTTAGTTGCTGTTGATGTTGACGCGGCGTCTGTTGCCGTGGCTGGTCCGGTCCAGGGGTCCGCCGTCGCCGATCTCATCCCGATGTTTGTTCTCCTCCAGAAGTTAGAGGAGGACCTTCGCCAAACGGCTGTCATGATCATCCAAGGTGTCGAGGGGTACGACGATGTGCTCCTCCTCATGGCCGAAGGCCTTGAGGAGATCCACCATGTGGGCGGTCGCTAGTTGGCCTAGCGATGTGAATGGGAGCTTCAACATTTATGGGGGCTGATGCATCGCCTAGAGGAGTTAGTGCATGCTGATGCTGAGCCGGCGCCTCTCGTGATGAGCGCTCTGTTTGAGCACGAGGACTTGGCGAAGCGGATCCTAAAGTAGGAGAACATCGAGCTATACTGGTGAAGATGGACGCCTATCTGGACGACAGCTTCTTCCTGGACGTCGGATCCCTTGAGGGCGAGGCGAGGCTAAAGCGGCTCGAGCATAAGAAGATGCATGCTTACCGGGCTATCGAGGCGGAAGAGAGGGCGCTCCAGCTCCTTTGCCAGGAAGAGGAGGAAGGCGAGGCTGCTTTTGCCAGGCTTCAGCAGCGGCAGGAGGCGAACACCCGAGCCAGACATGCGGCAGAGCTCGTGGCTGTCAAGTCGAAAATCGCCGATTTTAGTCTTTTGAAATTGCTGTAATGCGTCCCCCTCTTTGCTTAAAAATCTGTTTTGTAGTTTTGTTGATGCTTGATGCATCTCAGTTTAAAACTTTATGTCTGTAAATTTGGCCTGGAATGGCCTGTTACGCTTTTGTTTATTTACTGCTTTGCATGCACAGTCTTTTCTTTATTTTCTGCATTTGATCTATCCTTCAGACTATTGGTTAGTCCTTGATAGCCACTATGTTGGACTCGCCTGTGCTGCTTGGTGCCTGAGTTGAGCCAGTTATACCATTTCTCACAGTATGGAGAGCCTTCGACAAGTCTGTCTTGGACTTAGTCGTTAGGATCCCCTTCTACTTTTGGTTGTTCGTAGTGTGGGGTCGGGTTAACCCTGACTTTCGCGTTGCAGCTCAGGCGAAACCGAGAGGGTAACACTTAGCTTGAAACAAAGAGCAGTTGCTCGTGCTTGCGACTAGCTAAAGTTCTCAACAATGACTTGCTATTTAGCGAGTTGCTGTCTGAGGGGACAGTTGGGACATGTCGCCTGTTAAGCCGCCCTTGATAATTATTAACGTAAATGATAATCGAATCGTTCAGGGATGTTGGAATGTGATGATCGATTACTGTAGGAGCCGTCACGTGGTAGGTTGCTACCTATCGGTTATTCTAAGGGAATATTAAGATATCCGGAATAGGTTAGGTAGTTCAGGGATGTTGGAGTGTGACTATTAACCAAAGTAGCAACAAGTCGCATGGTAGGTTGCTACTTAGGCTGTGTTACTCGTGGGAATAACGGCGCCAGTTATTAGAGGTGATCATTAACATAATAGAATTTTGTTATGATTGGAGCAACTATGAGGACTCATCATCCCATTGGAAGGGATTGGTAAGTTGATTTTGTCAGAGGTGATAGTTAACATGACATGATTGTTTGCCGTGATGTGAGCGACTTTGGGGGCTCACCATCCTATTAGAGAGGATTGGTAAGTTGATTTTATCAGAGGTAACAGTTAATATGACAGGATTGTTTGCCACGATGTGAGCGACTTTGGTGGGCTCACCATCCTATTGGAGAGGATTGGTAAGTTAATTTTGTCAGAGGTGATAGTTAACATGACAAGGTTGTTTTGGTCCCAACTATAAGAAGGTTAGACCAAATAGCGATCTAGGTCACATTTAAGAATGCTGTTAGTAGTGTTTCGTATAGGGTTTCCTGTCGGAGTATGTGAAGTAGGAACAGTTTAGCCTCGTGTACCAGTTGGAGGGAGTGAGGACCAGTTTAGACTCACGCACTCGTGGGAGTTTGGAGGGGCAGTTTATACTCTTGCACTAGTAGGAGTTTGGAGGAGAACTAAGGGTAGTACTTCTTCAAGAACATGTCGTTGATTGACATCATGATCTTGTCGCCGTTTGGTTTGACGAGGCGATAAGCTCCATTCGAATAGACTATCTCTACTACGAACAGTCCTTCCCATTTGGGCAGAAATTTACCCTTCTTCTTGGAAGTGAGAATCATCGGTCGTCGGACGGCAAGCACCAATTCTCCCTCCTTAAAGGATCGACGCTTGACTTTTTTGTCGAAAGCTTTAGACATTCGGGCTTGGTAGAACTCAATGTGTTGTTGAGCTTCGAGCCGCCTGTCATCCAACGCTTCAAGTTTCGCGAGGCGTCATTGATGATTGTCCTCAGTCGTCATCCCCGTATCTAGGGCAATACCGAGGGATGGAATTTGAATCTCTAATGGTAACACGACTTCATAGCCATATACCAATGAATAAGGCGTGTTTTCGGTCGGTGTACGAACCATCATGCGATATGCCCATAAGCTCTCACCCAGCTTCTCGTTCCAATCACGCTTGTTGTTAGAAGTCAACTTGGTCAAGATCTTAATGATTGTTTTGTTGAAGGCCTTGGCCAAGCCATTCGCCGAAGGGTTGTAGGCCATGGAGGAAAGGTTCTGTATCCGGAATTTATCACATAACCGGGTGAACGCATGACTAACGAATTGTGTGCCGTTGTAATGGATGATACGTCGAGGTACACCGTATCAGTATATGACATAATTCTTGATGAACTTAATCACGTCATTGGTCTTGACTTCTCTTAAGGGGATGGCTTCGGCCTATTTAGAGAAGTAGTCGGTGATCGTAAGGATGAAGCGATGACCTCTCGCCGACGGTGGGGATATTGGTCCGACGATATCCATCCCCCATGCTTTGAAGGGCCGAGACGCCATTGTCGGGTGTAGGTCTTCAGGAGGTTGATACAGGTAGTTGGCGTAGATTTGGCACGCATGGAAACGTTTTGTGTAAGCAATCGCGTCGTTGACCATCCTAGGCCATAAGTAGCCTATCCTCCGCAATCGATCCTAAAGCTTGAGTCCGAGCTGGTGAGCTTCGCAAGTGCCGTCGTGGGCTTCGCGCAGAGCCTCTCGTGCTTCTGTCTTTGAAAGACATCGAAGTAACAAGCCGTCATATGACCTTCAATACAACACCTTTGTAGTCGAATCGTAGTAGAACCTTGAGGCATGCCGAAGGACAGACTCTCGTTCTCTAGCGTCTTCGGGCAGCATACCGTATAGGACGTAATCGATGATCGGGAGACACCAATCTTTCAGGTCGGGTTGATCTAAAACTTGGTGAGTGGCGTTCGCTTCTGAAACGTCCTTTAGTCAAAAGAGTCTTCGGCTCGCCACAGTGACCCATTGAGTCGTTTCTAGCGGCTGGGCCAAATTAGCCGCCAAGGATGCGAGGGTGTCCGCATGTGTATTCTTAGAATGAAGCATATGTTCGATGCGAAAACTTTTGAATGACTCCACTAGATTGGTAGCTACTTTGTGAAGCGGGATCAGGTCATTGTTCCTCACTTTGTATTTCCCCGTCATTTGCTTAGCAATTAGTTGAGAGTCACCATAGGCTTCAAGATGTTTTATCTCTAACTCTCTGGCCAGCTCGAGTCTAATGAGCAGCGCATTATACTCAGCCACGTTATTGGTGCATGGATCTGTTAGATAAAAGGCTCGAGGTAGTACATAATTATGTAGGGAAGTGAGGACCACCCCCACTCCTACCATGATGGATCCGCTCGTGCCGACGCGTGACGCGCCATCAAAAAACATCTGCCAGGCTTCCGCCGGGGAGGCCGTGTTGACTTCGGGGGGCTCATCTGGCAAATCCTCGAATAGGTCAGTTTTCACCTTTAACGGGTGACTAGCCATGAGATAACAGATAGCCTGTCCCTTAACTGATTTCTGCCGCATAAAGTGAATGTCGTACTGAGACAGCAAGAGCACCCATCTAGCCAAACGGTAGTTTAAGGCCACAGGCTGCGTCATGAAGACTCGGATAGGGTTCATTTGGGAAATGACGTGGATGGTTTGCCTAACTAGGTAGTGTCGCATCTTTTGGATGGAAAATACCAATGCTAAACACTCCTTTTTGACCATAGGGTATCGCCGTTCGGCGCCCTGGAAAGTTCTACTTAGGTAGTAAATGCCCTGCTCGTGGTCGGCGTCATCATTTTGTGCCAAGAGGGCGCCCAGAGAATGATCCATAGCTCATATGTAGATGAGGAATGACTTTCCTGATATTGGAGCCGTGAGGACAGGTGGGTTCGAGAGATAAGCTTTGATCTCCTCAAAGACCCGTTGGCAAGGCTCATCCCATACGAAGGAAGTACCTTTCTTCATCAGTTTGGAGAATGGTTGACACTTACCCGAAAGGTTTGAAATGAACCTTCGGATGTAAGCCAGTCGTCCCTGAAGGCCCCTTAGCTCCTTAAGGTTTCGGGGTGGCTGAAGCTCCTAAATAGCTCATACCTTGTCGGGGTCAATTCGGATTCCTTTTGTCATTACCACGAACCCAAGGAATTTACCACTGGACATCCCTAAGAACGACTTTGTAGGATTCATCTTGAGTTGATGAGTTCTCATGAGTTCGAACGTCACCCTCAAGTCTTGGAGATGGTCACCTTTACTACGACTTTTCACGACCAAATCATCCATATAACTGTAGGCGTATAAAATTACCTATAGGTCCCTTAGCACAGCTCGGCACGGTGATTCGACAAACCATCGAGTGACGAGGCGACTGTTGGACCCTAGAGGGGGGGTGATTAGGGTCAAAAGGCTCTAATATGCAATTTAAAACATAAAACAAGCAATCCACAGTAAACAGATGCAAACAAAGTAAATAAGAGAGGGTTAGGAATCGTTATCCTTGACGCGCGATGTGTTAACGAGGTTCGGCCCTCTGGCCTACGTCCCCGCTCCCCACTCTCGAGGAGAAATCCACTACACACCCGGTTTGGAAGCCAGAACTTCGTCTACACAGCGATCCCACACGATCTCTCTCACTACACAGTTTGATCTTAACAGATCACTCCCTCACAGTAGATCTTACTCAAGATCTCACTTACACAGCAGAAGAAAATATGCAAGAACCTCTCTTTACACAGCCCCTATAGCAAAGAGAAGGTTTACTGAAGCTGGGAAGTGAATCACACTTAAAAACAGAGAGAAAATAGACTTTGAAAATTTTACTCAGGAAACAGAAAAAGCTCTCTGGTTTTCAAACGTTAGGGCTGAGGAAGAAGAAGAAGTCTGGGGGATTTTTATAGAAGATATTAAATCATTTAAAAACAAAACCCAATCTTCCTGTTTAGGAAGATAATCCCCTTTTCAGAGTGTTAGCTCAGACTGAGCCAAGCACTAATAGGTGAAAGCACAACAAACGAGGAAAAACGACCATTTTAAAAAAATCGCGCTTGACTGAAGAAAAGTGCGGTCGTCCGAAATAATCTTCGGTCGACCGAAAAATCATGTCGGTCGACCGACCGAAAAATTCGGTCGACCGCGAGCTGCTTCAAAAACTTA
>BQKN01001021.1:23890-39225 GCA_022839385.1 Asparagus kiusianus
CCCCCGACGACTTCTCTGGAAAATACTGACGAATGGCCATAGGAGCGGTCGACCGGACCGGTCGACCGCTTTCTGACATATTGCAGAAAACAGGTTTTTGACCAACTTGAAATATTTGCAAGATATTTATTTGACCTCTAAAAATTCTGAAACTTTGTAAAATGTTTTTAATACTAAAAACAAACTGTTTAGAAAAAGAATTTTGTAGATAGGTCCTCATACTTGTAAAAAATAAGGTTTTGTGAAAAACGCTTAAAAGCTTAAATATGAAAACGTGTGTGTGAGTCCCAATAGCTTCAAGTAAACACAGTAACTCTTTGCCTACATTCTAGCACTAGAGAGAAACATAAAAGAAAGCTAATATCCTCATATTGAAAGCAATACTTGAGCTTTGATATAGCTTGAATCGGATGAAGCTTTTATATGACTTTGTTGTTCTTGAAATAACGTTGCTTCATCTCTTGGCCTCCTCCTCCTTTAGATATCATCTTTGTAGCATATATTCCATCCATCCTCCATTATTGGCACTAGCGAGCTTGATAAATAGATTTACTATATTTTCACTTAATAAGCCATTAGTACCGATAATGGTGGTTGTAAAACATCATCAAAACATAAGGGCTAACAATCTCCCCCTTTTTGATGATGACAACCAACCATTATAAGAGCAAAAATGAAATAGCTTATAGATAGTGCTCCCCTATCTATGAGCTCCCCCTAAGTATATGCAACAATTGAGGAGATATTTCTCCCCCTTTGTCACCATCAAAAATGGGGTAAAAGAAATGCAAAATGCAATTAAACAAGCACACAATGTAGAACTTTCACATAGTGCATAAGCCCAAACCATTTCTTATGCGACAAAAATCATCCTCTCCAATAGGCTTAGTAAATATATCCGCTAGTTGAGATTTTGTGTCAACAAATACTAGGGATACATCTTGTTTCTCTACATGATCGCGTAAGAAATGATGGCGTACGTCAATATGCTTGGTTCTAGAATGCAAAACCGAATTTTTTGAAATATTTATAGCACTTGTGCTATCACAAAAGATTTTAACATTTTGAAAATTCAATTCATAATCAACTAAACTTTGTTTCATCCACAACACTTGAGCACAACATAAGCCGGCGGCAATGTATTCCGCTTCCGTAGTGGACAATGCAACACAATTTTGTTTCTTGGAAGCCCAAGAAACAAGTGAATTTCCTAAGAATTGGCATGTTCCACTAGTACTCTTGCGGTCTACCTTACATCCGGCAAAGTCGGCATCACAAAAGCCATATAAATCAAAAGACGTGCTTCTTGGATAAAACAAACCAAGGTTAAAAGTTCCATTTACATATTTAATGATCCTTTTAACCGCAATTAAATGAGATATTTTAGGAGATGCTTGAAAACGTGCACATGCACACACACTAAACATGATATCGGGCCTACTAGCGGTAAGATAAAGAAGACTACCATCATACCTCGGTATAATTTTTGGTCCACGTCTTCACCACTTTCATCCGCATCAAGTTTAACACTAGTACTCATGGGAGTAGGCGCATGCTTAGAATTCTCCAACTTGAATTTCTTCACCAATTCCTTCACATACTTGCTTTGTGAAATGAAGATCTCATCCTTAGTTTGCTTGACTTAGAGCCCGAAAAAGAATGTAAGCTCTCCCATCATACTCATCTCAAAGTGATCCTGTATAACTTTAGAAAATTCCTTGCACAAGGATTCATTAGTAGCACCGAAAATAATGTCATCCACATATATTTGAACTAAAATAAAATCATTTTTTCTTTTTCTCACAAAAAGAGTGTTATCAATTGTTCCTTTTGAAAAACCATTTTCAACAAAAAAACTAGAGAGGCGAGCATACCAAGCTCTAGGAGCTTGTTTCAAACCATATAAAGCTTTTTGTACCCGGTATACATGATTTGGAAAGGCATGATCTATAAATCCGGGGGGTTGCTCAACATACACTTCCTCTTCTATAAAACCATTTAAGAAGGCACTTTTAACATCCATTTGAAATAGTTTAAAATTTTTAAAACTAGCAAATGCTAAAAACATCCTAATAGATTCCAACCTTGCAACCGGTGCAAAGGTTTCATCATAGTCTATGCCCTCCTCTTGATTGTATCCTTGGGCAACCAAACGAGCTTTATTCCTAGTAACAATGCCATGTTCATCAAGTTTGTTTCGAAAAACCCATTTTGTACCAATAACACTAGCATTGTTAGGTCTAGGAACTAGCTTCCAAACTTCATTTCTTTGAAAATTGTTTAATTCTTCATGCATAGCCAAAACCCAAAATTCATCATTCAAAGCATCATTAATCTTTTTAGGTTCTATATGAGATAAGAATGCAACATTACCACACTCACTCAAAGCTTTTGAGCGAGTAATAACTCCTATTGAAGGACTCCTAATGATTTGCTCCTTTGGATGGTTTGATGTCAATTTCCAAGCTTTACGAGGTTCAACTTGTTCTTGAGCATTGGAGCTATCTTCATCCTTTTGAGCTTCTATAGAGGGAGTATCATTGATTTGCAAAAAGTCCAATCCTCCCTAAATATCATCATCATCATCTTTCCTAGGCACAATAACTTGAGAGCAAACATTAGTCTCATCAAAAGTAACGTTTATAGATTCTTCAACAACGAGACTTCGTTTATTGAAGACCCTATAAGCCTTACTTCGAGGTGCATAACCCAAGAAAATACCAACATCAATTTTGGAATCAAATTTGTCATGGTGATCTTTTGTGTTTAAAATAAAACATTTGCAACCAAAAACACGAAAATAACCAATAAAAGGAGTTTTTCCATAATAAAATTCATAAGGAGTTTTCTTAAGCTTTGGTCTAATCAAAACACGATTTAAAACATGGCAAACCGTATTGACGGCTTCCGCCCAAAAATATTTTGGTAAGTCAAAAGAATTAAGCATAGTGTGTGCCATCTCTTGTATGGTACGATTTTTCCGTTCGACAACACCATTTTGTTGTGGTGTTCTAGGAGCGGAAAACATATGAGTTATACCATGATGAGCACAAAAATCATAGAAAAATTCATTTTGAAATTCACCACCATGATCACTTCTAATTTTAATAACTTTTAAATCTTTTTCATTTTCAATTCTTTTGATATGATTTGCAAATTCTTCAAAACAATCATTTTTCTTAGCAAGAAATATTATCCATGTAAAACGAGAAAAATCATCAATAATCACAAAAACATAGTGTTTGCCTCCAAGAGAGGTAACACGCATAGGACCGAATAAATCAAGATGAAGTAATTGCAAAGGTTTAGAAGTCGATACCTCATGGATGGATTTGAAAGAGGATTTTGTTTGTTTACCTTTGGCACAATCCTCACAAATTGAATCTTTGATGAAGTGTAAGTTAGGTAGCCCTTTTACAAGATTTTTCTTGGACAATTTTGATATTAACTCCATATTTGCATGTCCAAGTCTCTTGTGTCAAATCCAAGGGTTTTCATCAATAGCCGCAAGACACTTCACATCTTGATTCACTAACTTATTCATCTCAAAAATATACACATTAGATTTGCGATTAGCAATAAAAACAATTTTCTCATTCATACTAATGATGCATTTATCCGGTTTAAATGAAATATCAAACCCTTTATCACTTAATTGGCTAATGCTAAGAAGATTATGATTCAAACCACTTACTAAATAAACATCTTCAATAATGGGTGAGGGTTTCTTACCAATAGAACCAATACCAATGATTTTACCTTTCTCACCACCACCGAAGGAGACATTGCCTCCTTCAATCCTTGATAGGGTTGCAAATAACTCTTTGTTGCCCGTCATATGATGTGAGCAACCACTATCAAGGTACCACATCTCCTTACGTCGTTGCCGTGACGTTCCCTACAAAAGAAGAAGATGAAGGTGTAGTAGCTTTAGGTACCCATGTCTTGGGTCCTTGGTGGTTAGTAGTTTTGGTACCTTTGGGTACCCATATCAAACCATAAAAATCTTTATTGTCTTTAATTCTACAACGAGTAGAAATGTGTCCATGTCTCATACAATAAGTGCATACAAAATTTCTTTTGTATGTACGGATGTTGGAACCATGAAACCTATTTCTACCATGGTGATTGTAGTTGGCATAAGCATGAGTGGGTCTAGTTCTACAACCCTTAATTTCTAATCTTTTAATCTTTGGTCTTAATTGCTTGTTCTCGAAATCGAGATCTCCTAGCAATTCATCTTTTAGAGCAAGAGAGGTTGTTAGTTGTTCTAGCTTAATATCACAAGAGGCATGCAATTTTTTAAAAGAAGAGTATTCTTTAGACATTCTTTTAAATTCAAAGTTCAACTCTTCTAAAGCCATAGCTATATCACATTGCATATAGAAAGATTCACTTTCGGCCTCGGATATTACCTCATGTTCATTTGCCATGAAACAAACATTTGGGTCATGAAGAGCAAGTTTAGCTCCCTCATCATCGCTATCCGAATCACTTGGTTCGGATTCTTCCCATCCGGCATACATAGCCTTCTTCTTCTTGTACTTCATGTACTTCTCTTTGAGCTTGGGGCAATCCTTAGCGATGTGACCCGGTTCATTGCATTCAAAACATTTACCTACACGAGAGGAAAACTTGTTGTTAGATCGAGGGTTAAATTTTTTATTCATTTTTATAAGTCTAGAGATTCTTCTAGAGAGATGAGCCACTTCTCTAGAAAAATCGACTTCACTCTCCGATGACGAAGATGAGTTGTCACTAGCTCCTTTGAGAGCTATGGTCTTCAACTTTGGTGACGGCTCCTCAACTTCACGTGATGGCACTTCCTCCTTCTCCTTCCCCTTGAGCTTCTTCTCATGCACTTTGAGATTTCCGATAAGACTATCAAAAGCTAAGGTAGTGAGGTCATGAGCTTCCTCAATGGCTGTATCCTTGGGCTCCCATGCCGGAGTCAAGGAGCGAAGTATCTTGTAGTTCATCTCTTGAATGGATAATTGCTTGTCAAGACCATGTAATTCATTAATGATGTTAGTAAAGCGAGAAAACATAGCATCAATGGATTCATTAGGAAGCATTTTAAATAGCTCATAATCATGCATAAGTCCACTAATCTTAGATTCCTTAACTTGGGGGGTTCCTTCATGTGTGACACATAATTTTTCCTAAATTTCGTATGCGGTTGCACACGTAGAAACTCTATTGTATTCATTGGGGGAAAGACCACAAATTAAGGCGTTCATGGCCTTAGCATTAAGATTGGCAAGGTGCCTTTCATCCTCACCCATGTTCTCAACTTTGGACTTTTCTACATATTTCTTTTCTATGAGCCCTAGGATGTCAAGGTCAATACAACGAAGATAAATTCTCATCCTAGGCTTCCAATAAGCAAAATTAGTCCCGGTGAAGAGAGGTGGTCTAGTTGTGGATTGTCCTTCTAACATATGCATATTCAAAGAAGCCTCCATTAGATCTTTTCTCTAAGGTGATTAAACCAAAAATTAATATAGAGACCAAGCTCTGATACCAATTGTTGGACCCTAGAGGGGGGGGTGATTAGGGTCAAAAGGCTCTAATATGCAATTTAAAACATAAAACAAGCAATCCACAGTAAACAGATGCAAACAAAGTAAATAAGAGAGGGTTAGGAATCGTTATCCTTGACGCGCGATGTGTTAACGAGGTTTGGCCCTCTGGCCTACGTCCCCGCTCCCCACTCTCGAGGAGAAATCCACTACACACCCGGTTTGGAAGCCGGAACTTCGTCTACACAGCGATCCCACACGATCTCTCTCACTACACAGTTTGATCTCAACAGATCACTCCCTCATAGTAGATCTTACTCAAGATCTCACTCACACAGCAGAAGAAAATATGCAAGAACCTCTCTTTACACAGCCCCTATAGCAAAGAGAAGGTTTACTGAAGCTGGGAAGTGAATCACACTTAAAAACAGAGAGAAAATAGACTTTGAAAATTTTACTCAGGAAACAGAAAAAGCTCTCTGGTTTTCAAACGTTAGGGCCGAGGAAGAAGAAGAAGTCTGGGGGGTTTTTATAGAAGATATTAAATCATTTAAAAACAAAACCCAATCTTCCGGTTTAGGAAGATAATCCCCTTTTCAGAGTGTTAGCTCAGACTGAGCCAAGCACTAATAGGTGAAAGCACAACAAACGAGGCAAAACGACCGTTTTAAAAAAATCACGCTTGACTGAAGAAAAGTGCGGTCGTCCGAAATAACCTTCGGTCGACCGAAAAATCATGTCGGTCGACCGACCGAAAAATTCAGTCGACCGCGAGCTGCTTCAAAAACTTAAGAACATAAACAGAGCCATCGTCGGTCGACCGGCGCGGTCGACCGATATAGAAATCGAAATTTCGATCGACCACACCGGTCGATCGACGACTTCTCTGGAAAATACTGACGAATGGCCATAGGAGCGGTCGACCGCTTTCTGACATATTGCAGAAAACAGGTTTTTGACCAACTTGAAATATTTGCAAGATATTTATTTGACCTCTGAAAATTCTAAAACTTTGTAAAATATTTTTAATACTAAAAACAAACTGTTTAGAAAAAGAATTTTGCAGATAGGTCCTCATACTTGTGAAAAATAAGGTTTTGTGAAAAACGCTTAAAAGCTTAAATATGAAACGTGTGTGTGAGTCCCAATAGCTTCAAGTAAACACAGTAACTCTTTGCCTACATTCTAGCACTAGAGAGAAACATAAAAGAAAGCTAATATCCTTATATTGAAAGCAATACTTGAGCTTTGATATAGCTTGAATCGGATGATGCTTTTATATGACTTTGTTGTTCTTGAAATAACATTGCTTCATCTCTTGGTCTCCTCCTCCTTTAGATATCATCTTTGTAGCATATATTCCATCCATCCTCCATTAATGGCACTAACGAGCTTGATAAATAGATTTACTACATTTTCACTTAATAAGCCATTAGTATCGATAATGGTGGTTGTAAAACATCATCAAAACATAAGGGCTAACAGCGACGAGGTCAACGAATCGCACGCGAGCAACGGAATGCATCCATTCGCATGCGGAATCAAGCCAACGGTTCGGGGAGTCAACGAGTCATCCAAACAAGAGCAAACTCGGATGAATCACGATCGAATCAAGATCAGTTTCGGACTCGAATTCAGAGATGGATTTACTGCCAAATCGGGTCAACCACACAACCGAATCACGGACAGAACCGAAAGACTGGAAACAACCAAACCCAACACCTAGAGGGGCTCGGCCTTGAGGTGGCTCGGCCAATGCCGAGCCACCTCAGGGTGGCTCGGCCCAGAGCCGAGCCACCTTGAGGTGGCCGGCCCAGATCTGTGCCAAGGCACAGATCTGGTTGCCTATAAATAAGGGGTTGGTTCATGCATTGAAAGAAACTTTTTTTTTGGAGAGCCGAAACTCTACCGAATTGAGATCTCGTTCTAGAGTTTTAAAGGCTTGAAGACTTGGACATTCATATCTGGTACTCGGCGAGCATCCGCATCACAAAAGGCAGAAGTTCGAGAGAGGGAATCAGATCTGAGATCTACACGAGACAACACTCCGGATCAAAGCTTGGCCTTTGATCCCGAGAACTAAAGGCTACTATTTCCTTGGTGAAATAGTACCCCCTGGCTGTTATTTCCTTCGTGAAATAGCACCCGTCGAATCGTGTAGATCTGCCCGGATCTAGATCGCGCGGTGGACAACGGATAAACCCCCGGCGCAGGCAAACAACCCATGCAAGCGAGCGACCGCAAAACATGAGCTCGTGATTTGTTCGACAAATAAGGAAAGTTGTAATCTTTTTTATTTTTTGTTGATTTCTTGTAACCGGATCTTATAAAAAGACCGGATCTTTGTAATCGATAAACAATTACTGAGTGTCATGCAATGGAATCATCAATAAAGAAAGCTACAGTTTTTCCCGCGAACAATAACATTCGACCATCTTTCGTAGGTGACCTTGAAAGATAGTGCTCATGGCGCGTTGGTAAGTTGCGCCCACATTTTTGAGTCCGAATGGCATGACCGTGTAGCAATATACCCCTATAGGAGTCCTGAATGAAGTGTGTCTTTCGTCCTCGGGGTGCATTTTGATTTGATTGTACCCTAAGAACCCATCCATGAAGAACATCCTCTCGAACCCACACGTGTTATCAATGAT
The DNA here is from genome assembly GCA_022839385.1 of Asparagus kiusianus. NCBI lineage: Eukaryota > Viridiplantae > Streptophyta > Magnoliopsida > Asparagales > Asparagaceae > Asparagus > Asparagus kiusianus. Next base: position 32,064 of record BQKN01001021.1, read on the forward strand.
AACATCCGTGATGGGCAAAGGAAACTCATTTTAGGGCATGCAGTATTGAGATCCCTGAAGTCAATGCAGATGCGAATCTTACCGTTCTTCTTCAGAACTGGAACAATATTGGCTACCCAGTCGGGGTGCTATTCCTCTCTGATGAAGCCGGATTCGATTAGTTTCTTCACTTCGGCCTCGATTGCCTCCATGGTCTATGGACGGAACCACCTCGGCTGCTATTTGACTGGTTTAGCATCTAAACCAATGTTGAGGCGATGCCTAGCGACCCGTGGATCGAGGCCGGGCATGTCCTCATAATTCCATGCGAATACATCAATGTATTCCCGTATGAGGGCAATGAGATCTTCTTTCTCCTGAGGAGGTAGACTACCAGTGATGAATATGGGCTTGGGGTTTGTCTCATCGTCCATGTTCACCTGGAGGATTTCATCTTCGGTCGGTGGTTCACGTTGCTCGAAGCGACTATTCCACTGGGCATTGATGTGGTGGTCCCATGTCTCATCATAAAGTGGGACCTGTTCATCCTCTACCATTTTGGCAGGATCAATAGCAGCCATGTTGGCCGTAAGGTTGTCGAACAAGTCCCCTGTGCTGACGTCTGAGTCCCATGCTGAGGTCGTCAACGATCGATCCCCCGAACGCACATAGTCGGAGTTCGCGTTGAAATAACAGAACAAGTCCGATGAGGAAGAGGAGTAGCCTAAACCTCTCTGAGTCCTGTTGAAGTAATTTGAGGGTTTGCCTTTAGGTACGTAAGTGGGTCGGATGACTGTCTTGCGCCCTCGGCCGTAATTCAGGCCCTCCGGGCGAGTGAGGTCGTACCCCATGTTGCTCATCATGCGCTTCGCAATTTGACTGTATTACAAAAATTAAGGCGCAGGGTCTTCATCTTCAAACTCATCCCACAACGTACGCAAGGGGTGATCGATTCGTCCAAAAATAATATCCTTTTGATAGTTATCCCGGGCTGGTATGACGAGTGCAGCTTGTGACGACTCGATCGGCTGTGTCTTCGCAACATACGATGAGCATACAGGAAAGTATAGGGAGCGGTCATTATAGAGTTTTGACATTAGGTCGTTAGGTGTATCATCCTTGGACGTTGATCAAGACGACAAATAAGCAAAGTTGAACTTCTCATTCACGATAATCTCCTCTGCCTGAACAGCGTCGGTTACATTATAACTTTCGTAGCCGATTACAATTGATTCGAAGTCGTTCAGGACCAGGCCGTCACCGTACTCGGGTTCGCTATCCGCCTTGTTGCCACTCTTAAGTTCCTCGATCGGTGGCTCGTCGAGGTCCTGGTACAGCAGAGAGTCTGTGAAGTAGTTCTCGACGGCTTTCAAGGGTTGCTTATCGGCTACTACTGTTTTCACTTGCTCGTAATCATCCACATACTTCAGGCATTAGTGTAATATGGACGGGACTATCAGGTTGTTGTGGATCCGTGGACCTCCCAAGAGAACGTTGTAGGATGGCTCAGCATCGATGACGTAGTAGGTCACCTTTGTATTCATGTCGCCTATCCGGTACTTCAGGCGTATTTTGTCTAGCGGTCAGGTCCCCGTGGCGTTGAAGCTGAAGATAGTCGTGGTAGTCATGGACAGACGCTTCAAGGGCACCCCCAGGTGTTTGATCAGTTTCAGAGGTACGATGCTTAATGCAGACCCTGGGTCGACTTGAATTTGATCCACTTTCGAAGAACCGACGTACCCTGTGAAGTACAGTGGTCGATCATGAGAGGTGCTTTTGATGAGCATGTCCTCAGGAGTGAAAGTGATGCAAGGGACCCGCCTCTCGATGGTTTGGAAACATATCGCACATTCCGGCTTCGTGTCTTCTACCCTTAAGAAGTAGGTGGCGAAGACTTCTAAGTCGGCCAGCGCCTCTTGTAGGGCTTTCCGGGTAGGCTTGGATAACCGCAAGAGGTCATACATGGTAATGCGTGCGGGGATGCTTTTCAGTTACGCAAGCACGTTGAATCGAAAAGGCTGATTGCTCGAGCTCGGCGTATCTGGATCCAGAGGAGCTACTACCGCTGGCCTCGTGGGAGGTCCTATTAGGTTCTCCTCCCTCGTAGGGTATTCTTTTGCGAATTCCTTCCCTACTCTTGTGGTGAGGATAGCGGTTTCCTCCTTGGAGTCCGTGAAGTTAGATACTGCAGTCTGGTCTCCATCCGGCATGACGGAGATGGCATTGAAAGGTTTACCTTTAGTCTTCCTTGAGGGCTTTGTAGTCCACTATTCGTCGCTGAGGAGGTCTGGATGGACCCACATTACCTGACCCGATGGCAAAGGCTGGGGTACTAAACCTTTCCCTCGTTGGTTGTAAGGGTCGTCATTAGTGATTTTTAAGACTGCCTTGGGGATAGGTATTACCCCTGCCGGAGCCTGAACCCCCGGGAGATCTGTCCTAAAACTCAAGGTGATCATATTTGTGGTCACCTATTTTTGTATCTTCTCCTTCTTTAAGACTCCTGCATCGTAGAGGGCCTAGAGCTTATCCTTGATGATGTAACACTTAGAGGTGTGGTGGCTAAGGAATCTGTGATAGGCACAATAACCCGGGTCATTGGTTTTGTTCGCCTCTTTAGGCTTTGTGACCTTCGGTAATTTAATTCGATTGCTCTTGAGTATAGTATAGAATGTCACCACCACTTGGTCTTCCTTGAAGTCGTATTGCCGCGGAGGGCGTTGCTCGAATTGTCTGGGCTTCAGCCTTTGAGCAGTTTTGGATGTCGGGGCGGAATCGACGGCCATGATCTCTTTTCCTCTTGTTCGAGGAGGATTCTTAGGCACGGTCGGCTCCACAGCTCCCTTCTTGGGCTGTGGTTCCTCGGCTTCTAGCCTTTTGATCATGTTTTCCACTTGCTCGTCTTAACAAACAAGTTCTTTCTAGGTCCGGGTTTCCACCGCGCCGACCTTAGACAGAAAGTGGATTGAGAGATTATTGCGGCATATTTCGATTGGTGTGGATTCAAAAACTTGGTCCCGATAGTGGACCGATCGGTTCCTGAATCTCTTCACGAAATCGTTGACCGATTTTGACTTTCGCTACTTTTCGGCAAGGAGGGTGGCCATCGACACCTCCGTGTCATCATCAAAAAAGCGAGCCAAGAAGAGCCTTTCTACGTCAGCCCATGACTTGATAGAGCCGGGTTCTAACTTACGGAACCATTCAAACGCTACCCCCTTGAGGGTGCTTATGAACAACCGGGTGAGAATAGCGTCATTCCCCATAAGGAATCCGGTCTGCACCATAAAGTAGTAGATGTGCTGTGAGGGTGAGCCCTTGCCATCGAACTGCACCAAGCTAATCAGCTTGAACTTCGCTGGGTATGGGACTATATCCCACTCGATAGGATAGGGTTGGACCACCCCTAGCTTGTTCATGTTTTGTTGGAGCTTTAAAGCGTTGAGCTGGCTTTGGAACTCGTCGAACCTCTTGTCGCGGGCGCTACCCCCAGTATGCGACATTCCTAACGATGTCTTGAAGAGTAATCGGATTGTGGGCTGACATTATCCTCCGTTTCAGTCACTGGATGATGGGTAGGTATCTACTCCTTACTACCCGTTTGCTACGGTAAGGTGTACTGGGCTCTTTTCTTCTTCTTCTTCTTGTTTAGAAGCAGCTCTAACATTTCCTTTAAGGAGTCTATGGTCGCCTGTTGTTCTTCAAACTTTTGGGCCACTGTCTGTTCATGTTTGGGTTCAGCCATGTGTACCCTTACTAGTGCGTCCTGACTTGAGTGTGATGTTTGGGACGTGGCTACTGTTGAGTACACCTCGTCTTCGTCGCCGGAGGGAGATGCAAAGGTTAAGTAATCAAACCCGATGCTCACCCCCATGCGACTATGGGTACGCTAGTATATGCCGCCTTGTCCATGTTGAACAAGCGGAGGATTAGGTCCCAGGAAGGAGTCCAAATCTGGAGAACCAGAAAGCACGGCCTTACCCTTATCCGTCATGTTAATTGTAGCAGATGGGAGCTCAAGATCATCGGTGGCGCGTCCTCTTTAGTGACGACGCCTTCGACGAGAAAGTCTCGGTCGAGAAGTCCGTTGAGAGAGCCTCTCAAACACTGAAGGTTTCGCCATTCCTATACATTGGCAGTCGGTGAGTACTGTTTGGATAAGCCTTTTGTAGTGGCACTGAAGATTCGCCTTATGTATGGTGCGTTTGCGAGTTAGGTAACCCCGGAGGTCTTCTGCGGGTGGTTGGCGACAGCCTCCAACATCAAAAAGATCGCCTGAATGATCGCACGAGAGAGTTTTTGGATACACTCTCTGGTGTACACTGGGTGGAATGGTTAAGTGTTGGAGTTGGGCGAGTCAGCCTTGATAGGCGAGTCCCCGCGCTTGGGCAAACTCTAGCATGCGGACGGAACTCAACCCTTTGCTCACACAGGCGAGTTTGTGAGGTATCACCTACTGCTTTGCCTTTGTAGTCAAGGCTCTCTCGCTCGTTACACTTATCCGTTTAGTGACCATGGTGAGGCTCGCTCGCTTTCGAGGGTTCACCTACTCGGGTAGGTTCGCTCATTCGGGGTGGTCTGTTCGCATCAGGGATGTGACCTGAGAAGTGAAGTCCACCCGATAACAAATGATTAAATACAATGATTTGTTCTCGATAAAAAATGAGAACACAATGAAGCTCACTCTCACTAAATCACACACCACTACCCAACAATATATAGTATGGAAATATTATAAGCTCAATACAGTATGTGTGATAACAGTAAATAGAAAATATACAACTCAATTAAATATAGCTAAGTTATGAAAATGAATCAATAAGCTATATAAGAAAGAGTTTAGAAAACTTCTCAATAAACAAGAAGAACAGTAGATGATGATGAGGATAGGATCCTCAGTTGAAATTAAAAGCCTCTTCTTGTTGTAGAAAACTTCTTTTGAAATAGACAACCAAAATCAGCTTAAACAGCTCTTAAATAGCTATTAATCTTTTGTTAAAAACGCACTGTAAAACAAACTCTTGGTATATAGAAAGAAGAAAGCAATGGGATATTTATACCCACTCAAGACATCAGCCAAAACAATATTGAAAAGACCGATATACCCCCAGAGAATCAAATCAGAATATAGCCGTTGCAACACAATCATTTATACAACGGTCGACAGTGAGAAACTGGCGGTCGACCGCGAAGCACAAAGAACGGTTCAAACAGCTTTGAAATACAGGCGGTTGACCGTGGCGGTCGACCGCGAAAGTCTCTGGATGAGCCATGATCAACCGTCATGGTCGACCGCGATCCAATAAAAGGCAAAAATAGACTTTGAACTACTGGCGGTCGACCACAAACTGATACATGCTGAAATACAGGTTTTTGGCTGATTTTGAAAATACATTAAAAATATCAAATCAATTCCAAAAATAGTAAAACTTTGAGAAAAGTTTCTAAATGATAAAACAAACATGTTTGAAAAGGAATTTTTGGAAATGTAATTTTCGTTTGTGAAAACTCACTGTTTTTTAAAAGAGTTCATAAAACCTGTTTTTCGTGAACAAAAAATTTAAACTATGGCTTGTAAACTTGTGTATATATATCATGCATATATTATATATATATTATGAAGTATGAAAGAGATGTAAACATGAAATAAAAGCTATTGTAACAATGTTTGATAGAAAATCATTTGTATGATAGAAAAAGTCAAACTTGTGTTGTATTTACATATTGAGCTTAAATATAATCATACGATATATGTAAGCAAACTACTCTTATACCTAAGTGAATGCACACATATGAACTTGAATCTTTTAGTCTCTATTGTTGTGTGTTGAATTCCTATAAAGAGAAAAACAAACCACAAAAACTAGAAAACATATTAGCTATAAATTGTTTGACCAATCATCATAAAAACCATAGGGCCAACAACAAAAATCCCATCCTTAGTTTGCTTGACTTGGAGCCCAAGAAAGAATGTGAGCTCTCCCATCATGCTCCTCTCAAAGTGATCTTGCATAACTTTAGAAAATTCTATGCATAAAGTTTCATTAGTAGCACCAAAAATGATATCATCAACATATATTTGAACTAAAATGAAATCATTTTTCCTTTTTCTTATAAAAAGTGTGTTATCAATCTTCCCTTTAGAAAAACTATTTTCAATAAGAAAACTAGAGAGGCAAGCATACTAAGCTCTAGGAGCTTGTTTTAACCCGTATAAATCTTTTTGAACCCGGTAAACATGATTAGAAAATGAATGATCCACAAAATCGGGGGTTTGCTCAACATAAACTTCCACTGCTGGATTTTTACCTTTTAGCGACGGATATTTCCGTCACTAAAGGTTTATATTCTGTCGCTAAAAGTTTTAGCGACGGAAAAAATCAAATTCCGTCGCTAAAAGTTCGACGCTACATTCAGGGTCCCTAAAAAGGGTATTAGCGACGGATTTTCCGTCGCAAATTTTTAGTGACGGTCTATTAGCGACAACAAAGTGGTCGCTATTTAAAAATTTAAAAAATTTAAAAAAAATATTAGCGATAGATTTTTCGTCGCTAATAGCTGTTTTAGCGACAGAAATTCCGGCGCTAATAAGTTTTATTTATATCGTCATTTTTCTTACCATGCACGTTATTCGTCGCTAAATACAACTTTTAGCGACGAAAATTCCGTTGCTAAATACTTATTTAGCAACTAAATATCAATCGTTAAAAAGAACAAATTTTTTTAAAAAAAATTTGAAAAATATTTTGAAAATTGAAAAAACCCTGTACAATATTGATAATAATTTTAAAAAACCTGTTCAATCAGCAGTATAATATTCAATCTCACGCATATATCACACATTTATTTTAATAAAAGCAAATAAAAGTTTCTCGACAGGTACATAATAAATATTGTTTATACAACACAAGTAATTGTTTTCAAAGTTATATTAAGGACAATCAATCCTCCTGATCATCATCATCCTCATCCTCAACACCAGCTGCATTATGACTATCCCCGGCTGCACCTTGTGAAGAAGTCCCGGCCTGCAAATATAAATCAAATATTAACAAGGGTGTGTAACTGTTAATAAGAGTGCAAATATAAATATAATTCTCCCAACACCACAACACAACACCACAACACAACAACACAACACAATACAACACAACAACACAACACTACAACACCACAACACAAC
>BQKN01001021.1:39235-101619 GCA_022839385.1 Asparagus kiusianus
CCACAACACAACAACACAACACTACAACACCACAACACAACAACACACAACACTACAACACCACAACACAACAACACACTGCATAACATATCACCACATATCACATCACAACACAATACAACAGAACACAATAACAACAACAACAACAACACCACAAATCCCCCAACCCTACCAACCAACCAACCACACTCCCCCTCCCCACCCCTCCCCTCAACCACCACCACAACAAAAACCCCACTCCCCCTCCTCAACCACGACCAAAGCCCCCACCCACCAACCAATCACACTCCACACACCCCCTCCCCCTCCATCACTACCATCATCACCAGCAACACCTAATCCCCACTCCTCCCCCTCCCCCACCACGACCAAACCCCTCACAAACCAATCACATAACGACCACCACAACACAACACCACAACCAACCAACCAACACACCAACCAATACCACTAATACTATGCATGCATACACCATCATTACATAAAAACATTATAAGTATATATTTTGGGCTTTGTGTTAGGGTTAGAGTTAAGGTTTGTGTGTAACAGTTTGTATCAGTGTGTATCAGTGTGTATGATATCATCTAATTAAAAAAAGCAAAGTATATATATTACCTGATCTGACATAAACTATCTCCTATATGCCTCCTAAGCCTCCTGAGGCAGAGTCGACATGAATTGGGTGAATTCTAATTCTCTCTGCTCCCGACGCCTCTGTTCTTCCTCTGCAACCCGCTGATATGTTGTTTGCTACGACTGCCAATCTTCAATCGCTTTTAATCTCTGCTCCATTGAGTCTTGATATGAACTACTTCCTGGTGTTCCTGGTGGTGCTGCAGATTCGTAGGTGCTACTAGACTCGTGCAGCCTCTGCTCGGATCCTCTCCACCGGTATCTTTTCTTCCTACTGGGTCCAATGACCGTCTCGATAACGGAGTCGTCCTCCTCTCTACTTAGCTGAGCAGGAGTGTTCGAACAGACCTGAGACTGAGTCATTTGCTCCTATACCTTGCATGTAATTTCTCCTGCCATATAACAAAACAACCCGGGCAAGTCGACTTACTAATGATGCATTGATATGAAATTGAATATATAAATGAACTGCTACTTACAGCCAGATCCTTATTCTTTGCTTTCTTCTCTTCATCGGCGTAATTCGGGCTCCAGGAAGTCACAATACGATCTGCAAAATGTCCGAAATCTCTCCTTCCCTATTTTATTCAAATATATCATTAATCCATAACACATAAATTATACTCAACTTAAAAGATAATATATTATATACCTCAAGCTCCAATTGATGATAATACTGGCTGAAGGACCTGGAGCCCCTGTGATGCTCGTAACTGCGAGGCGCGTTGCGATTCCTCCTTTCTATTTCAGCTTGAGCCTGTAAAACAATATCAAATCGAAACAATATAGAAAATCAAACAATAAATTAAAAATATATACTTCAATAATACCTGAATTTCAACCGTATCCCGGTAATCGCAAAGTGTAAAAAAATCTACTCCATCCACACGCTCGTCAAGATGCCAGAATCACTCCTAATCTTCTGTTATATGAAAAAAATATTTTTTCTTCACCTCAAACTGCCATCTCTTGAACGATAAATTGATTTGCGTGAAGCAGTAAGTCCAGGCATAAATATTATCGTCAAGAAAGAATAATCGTTTCAGCATATAAAGAAAAAATAGATACAAATTAGTATATTAAACATAATAATAAACTAATAACTAATAATGATAAAAATTAAAATAAATGACTCACACATATATATCTCCAACAAGCCACCAGCGCATCAATCCGCTGCGACTTCCATATCAAAAAAATGTTGAAGAAATCTTGTCTCCTAGATAAAGCGGCAAAGAAATTGTTGAAAACATTGGCAAAGGCCCCGACAAGCACTCCGTTTTCCAATCGGATCACAACCCTCCGATGAATATCAGGGATGAGGTTCGTTTCCTTGGTGGCATTGCGGCCGCTCCTAGGAGGTCGCCTGGTACCTGTGAAACAATGAATCGAATGAAATAATAAATCAATCCATATTTGCTATTAAAATTTAAAATAATAACCGATAAATTATAAAAATCTATTCATACCTTTTAGTTAAATTATAAAAATCTATTCATACCTTTTAGTTCGAGGCATCTACGCTTTGCTTGTTCTTACATATGCTGCGCGATAGGACGCAAAGCATGATAAGAATCCCAATCCCCCTTCACCTTAGCCGGACTGTGGACTCGCTGATCCGTAATAGAATCTGGCGGTAGTGCCACAGCTTCTAGAGCTGCGCTATACGGCTCAAATCTCCTCTCCTCCAATATATCTGCATGTGGTGGTGGTGGTATCTCCGCATGCTGTGTAGGATCAGCCTGTGTCTCCACGTCATGTGGAGCATCTCCGCGTGATGTGTCCTGTGGCTGCGAGTCATGTGTAGCATCTCCTCATCCTATGTAGTAAATGTTAAAAAAATGTTAGGCTCATGTTAATAGTTTATAGAAATGTACAAATATAATAAATAAATAAAAATACTTGACGTAGAGACATGTGCGTCGCCTCCAGAATATCTACCAAATAGTCTCTCATGCGCTTTCTTACGTAATCCTTTTGTCATCTATACTTTGAAAACAGAATGAATATCCAACAAAAGTATATAATGCAAATAATTAATAAAATAGCACATGGCAACAGAATCGCGTGTACATGATGTCCAGTCAAACATATAATATAAAGGCAATAATATAACACATGACACACCGTGATACATGATAAACAGTGAAACAGATAATATAAAGGTAATAATATAATACATGACACATCGTATCCTCCAACGATCCTGTACGCGTATGTGACAAGTAAATAAAGAGATTATATATAGTATTTATTGGACGGGGAATTCTACTGCTCGAATATGAGTGTACGGTATGTGTAGTTTTCATGTAATTAGCGATATAATAGTTACGCTAACCCCTTATCCTCACCGTCACACCCACCCTCACCCTCACCTAACCCTAACCCTAACCCTCAATCTCAACCTTATCATCACCACCACCCTTACCCTCACCCTCACCTAACCCTAACCCTCCCCCTCACCTTCACCCTCCCCTAACCCTAACCTTAACCCTCAAACTCACCTTCACCCCCACCCCCACCCGCCGCCCTCACCCTCACTGATCCCTAACCCGAACCCTCACCTAACCCAAATCCTAACCCTCAACCTCAACCTCACCATCACCCCCACCCTCACCGATCCCTAACCCTAACCCTCGTCTAACCCTTACCCTAACCCTCAACCTCAACCTCACCATCACCCCCAACCTCACCGAGTCCTAACCCTAACCCTCACCCTCACCTAATCCTAATACTAACCCTAACCCTTGCCTAACCCTAGTCCTAACCCAAACCCTCACCTAACCCTAACCCTAACCTTCACCCTCACCTTCACCCTCCCCTAACCCTAACCCTAACCCTCATCTAACCCTAATCCTAACCCAAACCATAACCCTGACCCTAACCCTAACCCTAACCCTCAACCTCAACCTCACCATCAACCCCACCCTTACCTAACCCTAACCCTAACCCTCACCCTCACCCTCACCCTCACCCTCACCTTCACCCTCCACTAACTCTAACCATAACCTTAACCCTCAAACTCACTCTCACCCTTACCCCTACCTCTTACCCTCACCCTCACCTAACCCTAACCCTAACCCCACACCTAACGCTAATCCTAACCCTAACCCTTACCTAACACTAACCCAAACCCTAACCCTAACCCTCACCCTCACCCTCACCTTCACCATCACCCCCGCCCTCACCTAACCCTCCTCTAACCCTAATCCTATCCCAAACCCTAACCCTAACCCTCGCCTAACCCTAATCCTAACCTAAACCCTCACCCTAACCTAAATCCTAACTCTAACCCTTACCCTCACCGAACTCTAACCCTTACCCTCACCGAACCCTAACCCTAACCCTAACCCTCGCCTAACCCTAACCATAACCCTAATTAAATTTAATTTTTTATATTATAATTTCATCAAGATGAATATTTTTTATTAGGGTTTGGGTTTTATGCATAATTTTTTTGTTTTACCAAAATTAAACTCTAATTATAAAAATTAAATTATAATTGTAAAAATTAACAAATTCCTCTTTCTCTCCCACCCCCCCTTTAATCTCTCTTTCTCTCTCCCTCTCTCTCCTCGGCCAACGCCGACGGCCGGCGACCAGCGGTCGTTGGTCGGCTCGTCGCCGGTGTCGGCCTACGAGAGAGAGGGAGAGAGAAAGAGAGATTGAGAGGGAGGAGAGAAAGAGAGATTAAGGGGAGAGAGAGAGATTGAGGGGGGAGAGATGGGTACCTTGAGAGGGAGGGGAGAAATAAGAGAGATAGGGGCGGCGGTGGCGGATGAGCGGCGGTGACGGAGGAATGGCGGCCGGAGATCGACAATTTGGGCGCGAGCTGCCGGAGATTGACGATTTAGGGGGGGGGGATGAGGAGAGAGGGGGGAAATCGGATAGAGGGGGGAATGAGCCCCCACGCCCCGAATTCGGACCAGGGGGAAACCGAGGCCTTTGTCAAGCGCTGGCCGCCCAAAAAATTTGGATGCCCGCGCCCAAAATTTTTTTACCCATGAATGTTTTAGCGACGGAATTTTCGTCGCTAAAAAATCCTTTAGCGACGAAATTTCTATCGCTAAAACATCCGTCGATAAATATTTTAGCGACGAAAAATTTTCGTCGCTAAAATTAGGTATTTCGTCGGCAAATTATTTTTACCTACGGAATAATAACGACGAAAATTTCCGTCGCTATAACATGACATATAGCGACGGAAATTTCCGTAGCTATTTTTTCGTAGGTAAAACGCTATTTTCTAGTAGTGTTCCTCTTCTATAAAACCATTTAAAAATGTACTTTTAACATCAATTTGAAATAATTTAAAATTCTTAAAGCTTGCAAAAGCCAAGAACATTCTAATAGATTCTAACCTTGCAACCGGTACAAATGTTTCATCATAGTCTATGCCCTCCTCTTGATTGTATCATTGGGCAACTAAACGAGCTTTATTTCTTGTTACTATGCCATGTTCATCAAGTTTGTTTCTAAAAGCCCATTTAGTTCCGATCACACTAAACATTGTTAGGTCTAGGAACTAATTTCTAAATATTATTTCTTAAAAAATTGTTTAGTTTATCATGCATAGCTAAAACCCAAAACTCATCTTTTAAAGCATTATTAATCTTTTTAGGTTCTATTTGAGATAAGAAAGCCATATTACCACATTCACTCAAGACCTTTGAGCGAGTTAGAACCCCTTGTGAAGGACTCCCTATAATTTGCTCCTTTGGATGATTTGATGCGAATTTCCATGCTTTGGGAAGTTCTTCTAGCTCATGAGTGTCGATGCTTTCCACATCCTTTTGTGCATCTATTGAGGGTGTTTCATTTAATTGCAAGCCTTCCAATCCTCCCTCAAAATCATCATCATCATTATTTCTAGGCAAACCATCTTGTAAACCAATAGTAGTCTCATCAAAAGTAACGTTTATAGATTCTTCAACAACAAGTGTTCTTTTGTTGAAGACCCTATAAGCCTTACTTCTAGGTACATATCCTAGAAAAATGCTAACATCAATTTTAGAATCAAATTTATCATGGAGATCTTTTGTATTTAAAATAAAACATTTACAACCAAAGATACGAAAATACCCAATAGATGGAGTTTGGCTATAAAATAGTTCATAAGGAGTTTTTTGAGCTTAGGTCTAATCAAAACACAGTTTAAAACATGGCAAGCCGTATTGACGGCTTCCACTCAAAAGTACTTAGGCAAATCAAAAGAATTTAACATAGTACGTTCTATCTCTTGTATGGTACGATTTTTCTGTTCAACAATACCATTTTGTTGTGGTGTTCTTGGGGCGGAAAATTCATGAGTTATACCATGGTGTGCACAAAAATCATTGAAAAAATTATTTTAAAATTCACCACCATGATCACTTCTAATTTTAATAACTTTCAAATCTTTTTCATTTTCTATTCCTTTCACTAAAAAGGAAATTTCTTGAAAACAATCATCTCTATTTTTAAGAAAGATTGTCCATGTAAAGCGAGAAAAATGATCAACAATAACAAACACATAGTGTTTTCCTTCTAGAGAGGTAACACGCATAGGACCAAATGGATGAAGATGTAATAATTGCAAGGGTTTAGAAGTTGATACCTCATTGATGGATTTGAAGGTAAATTTGGTTTGTTTACCTTTAGCACAATCTTCACAAATGGTATCCTTGATGAAATGTAAGTTTGGTAACCCATTTACAAGACTCCTTTTGGATAGCTTGGATATCAATTCTATGTTAGCATGACCAATTCTTTTATGTCAAATCCAAGGATTCTCATCAATTACCGCAAGGCACTTCACATCTTGATTGGCTAATTCATTCATCTCAAAAATATATACATTAGATTTTCTATTAGCAACAAAAATAATTTTTCTATTCATGCTAATAATGCACTTATCCGATTTAAAAGAGATATCAAAACCTTTATCACTTAATTGGCTAATACTAAGAAGATTATGATTCAAGCCTCTAACCAAATAAACATCTTCTATAACGGAAGAAGGTATCTTACCAATACTACCAATGCTAATAATTTTACTTTTCTCACCTCCACCGAAGGAGACATTGCCTCCTTCAATCCTTGATAGGGTTGCAAGTAACTCTTTGTTGCCCGTCATGTGATGTAAGCAAGCACTATCAAGGTACCACATCCCTCTACGTCGTGTTTGTGATTTTCCCTACATAAGATGACGTAGAAACTTTAGGTACCCAAATCTTGGGTCCTTGGGAGTTAGTGTATTTGGTACCTTTGGGTACCCATACCATATCATAATAATCCACATTATTTTTAATTCTACAATGGGTGGATATGTGACCATGCTTCATGCAATATGTGCATACAAAGTGTTTCTTATGTGTAGAAACATATGATCTATAATGTTCATTTCTTTGAAAACGATGATGATTAAAGTATGCATGAGTGGGTTTAATTCTACTATTAGCAATCTCTAGTCTTTCAAGTTTAGATATTAATTGTTTGTTTTCAAATTCAAGGTCTCCTAACAATTCATCTTTTTGAGGAAGAGAGGATTGTAATTGCTCAACCATGAAAGCATATAATTTTTTAAATGAAGAGTATTCTTTAGCTATTCTTTTGAATTCAACATTTAATTCTTCTAATGTGGTAGCTAGATCATATTGCATATAAAAAGATTTGCTTTCGGAGTCGGATATAATTACCTTATCTTCATCGGCCATAAAGCAAATGTTATGATCATGAAGAGCAAACTTTGCTCCTTCCTCATCGCAATACGAATCGCTTGGTTCGGATTCATCTCATCCGGCATACATCGCCTTCTTTTTCTTGTACTTCAAATATTTTTCTTTGATCTTTGGGCAATCCTTGGCAAGATGACCCGATTCATTGCACTCAAAGCATTTTTCTATACGAGAAGAAAACTTGTTGTTAGATCGGTTATTAAAATTCTTGTTTAATTTTATTAGTTTAGAAATCCTTCTAGAGAGGTGAGCCACTTCTCTAGAAACATCGGTTTCACTATTCAAGGAGGAGGAGTCATCGGTAGCTCCTTTGAGAGCAATGATCTTTACTTTGTGGGATGGCTCCTCAATTGCCCGTGGGGGAACTTCCTCTACTTCCTTCTCTTTGATCTTCTTCTCGTGGACTTTGAGATTGTCAATGAGACCATCAAGGGTTAGTGTGGTGAAATCGTGAGCTTCCTCTATGGCCGTAGCTTTGGGTTCCCACGCCGGAGACAATGATCGAAGAATCTTGTAGTTCATCTCTTGGGTTGACAACTTCTTATCTAAACCATGCAATTCATTAATAATATTAGTGAATCGAGAGAACATAGTATCAATTGATTCATTAGGAAGCATTTTAAACAATTCATAATCATGCATGAGCCCACTAATTTTTAATTCCTTAACTTGGGGGGTTCCCTCATGTGTGATGCAAAGTTTGGTCCAAATTTTATGAGTGGTAGCACAAGTAGAAACCCTATTATATTCATTTGGTGTGAGGCTACAAATTAAGGCATTCATGGCCTTAACATTAAGATTGGCTTGGAGCCTCTCACTATCGGTCATTGAGCTAGTTTTAGACTTTTCTACATATTTCTTTTCAATGATATCTAGGAAGTCAAGATCAATGCAACGAAGATAGATTCTTATCCTAGCTTTCCAATATGCAAAGTTGCTACTGGTGAAAAGTCGGGGTCTAGTGGTGGATTATCCCTCTAACATATGCACATTCATTGAAGCCTCCATAAGATCTTTTCTCTAAGGTGGTTAGACCAAAAATAAGTATAAAGACCAAGCTCTGATACTAATTAATTGTTGGACCCTAGAGGGGAGGTGATTAGGGTCTTAAGGCAATAATAGTGTAATAAAAAATAAAGGCAAGCAATCACCACAAATTTAAAATGCTGAATAAAAGAAAGGTTGAGATAGAAATTGTTATCCAAATGACGCGTGATGTATTCACGAGGTTCGGCTCTCTAGCCTACGTCCCCGCACCCCACTCTCGAGGAGAATCCACTACACAACCCGGTTTGAAAGCCGAAACTTCTTCTACACAACGATCTTCACGAGATCTCATACCAACACAGTTGATCTACACAAGATCACCACACTATTAGCGATAACAGAAGAAGAGTCCTCTCTATACAGCAATCCTATGATAAGGAGAGAGATTGCACTTGAAGCTTTGGGTGTGGGATGTGTAGGTGCAAAAACAGGGAATTGTGGATTTGAAAGTTGAAGCTTTTAAACACAAGAATTAACCACAATAAATTTTCTCTTGCAAAGTCGGTTCTTAAATAAATGGAGTAGTTGGATATATATAGGGAGTTAAAAGATGAAGCCAAAAATCCTTGTAAAAGGACCAAAAGCCATAAACAAACAAAACAGAAAACTAACCGTTATTATGCAACGACTCTCTGATGAGTCGACTTATGGGTCGACTTATGAGTCAACTCAGCAGAAGAAAAATCACAACTCCGCTGTACTTTGTGAGTCAACTTATGAGTCGACTAATAAGTCAACTAAACGTGCATAGATCTGAAGTGCACAGAAAAACTCAACTTTAAACTATATTTAAAAATATCAAATAAATTCCAAAAATTATAAAATTTGGAGAATAGTTTAGAAACGTATAATTGAGCATGTTCCAAAAGAAAGTTTCCAAATATGATTCCTCGTTTGCAAAATCTCTTAGTTTTGAAAAAACATGTAAAACGTGTACATAAATTTCTTAGTTTTGGACAAGTGAGTTAAACAAAGATTTGAAACATTTTCAAATAACTTTATAGACTTAAATAAAAGATGTTTTATGTCTATAAACTAATATCTCAGTATTTTGTCAAAAACACATTAAAACCCAAATGTGTGTGTGTTATATCCCAATAGCTTCAAATGAAATCTACAACTACTTTCCTACATTCTAGCACTAGAGAGAAAAAAATAGCAAATATCCTCACATAGAATTACATTTTTTGAGTCTCTATATTGCTTTGAGTTGATGAAGCTTCCACTTGCATATGTTGTTCTTGATTAACATTTGCTTCATCACATTACCTCTACCTCCTATAGATATTAACGTTGTAACTCATATTCCGTCCAATCCTCCATTTATGGTACTAACAAGCTTGATATTCATATTAACTACAATATCATCCAACAAGCAATTAGTATCGATAATGATGGTTGTAAATCATCATCAAAACAAAAGGGCTAACAGGAAGCAATTTAACCTTGTATACCTTTTGGAGGATAAGGAGAAGCAGTTTATACTCTTATACTTGTCGAAGTGAACCGTTCTCATTTAGCTCATTTCGGTGTTATGATGCCAGCGTTAACCAAGGCTTGAATGTTGTTCTTGAGAGTGAAGCAGGCCTTGGTGGGATGAAGGATCCTCCTGTGATACACACAGTATTTTGAATCCGAAGTGTTGTTAGCTTCCTCCTGATTCATAATAGGTGGCAGCTTGATTTTATTATTTTCAATGAGGTATTTGAAGATAGCTGAAACCTCTTCATCCTTGAAGGAGTACTCTTTTTGGAGTCTCGGATTTAGAGTCCTTCGTTGCTTCTGAGGTTTCTGTTGTGATGTTTGATTAGCATCAACAACCGCTACAGGTGCCTTTCCTTTACCACGAGAAGCAAAATTTAAATTCGGGGGTTTAGTCGTCTGTTGGCCTTTTTCAAGCTTTTTTCTTTTGAGAAAGCGTTTGGCCTATTTCCCCTGCAGTTTTAATTCTTTCCATGTTGTGGATGTCATGACCCCTAGGACTTCCAGCACATCAATGGAGGGATTATTGTGGCATGTCTGCAAGATGAATTCCTTAGTGATAGGATCCCTGCAATTCATTGCCTTATTGCGGAAGCGTTTAACAAAGCTATCAACTAACTCCTTATCTTTTTTCTTCTCGTCCAAAAGGGCTCCAATCGATACTTCAGTGTTATCGACAAAGAAGTTGTTAAGGAATGGACTTTCCATGTAGTTACAGCTATTGATACTTCCTGACTTGAGACGGCGGTACCAATTGAAGGCAGCTCCATGAAGGGTGTCAATGAATGATCGGACCATCAAAGGTTTGTTGCCAGAGATCACACACAAGTGAGACTTGAAATAAATTAGGTGTTGAGTGGGTGAGCTCTTTCCATCGAACGACGTAAAGTTAATTAGATTGAAGTTTGCTGGATACGGGATTGACTCTCACTCCCTTGGGTAGGGCTATGGAATACCAGTCTTCTTTACCACTTGAGCGGATATTAGTACGTTGAGTTTGTTAGACCCTAGAGGGGGGTGATTAGGGTCTTATACTAATCTAATCCGATTTTATATCAATTAAAATTTATTAATAAATTATTCTTGAAAGATAGATATACAATATATTATGAGTAAAAATATGCAATATGAACAAAGAGATATATCTTATATGGTGAAATATATGCAAGGATATATAAACAATACAAGGGTAAACAATCTAAACTAAAGACACAATTGTGATAAGGCAATATAAATAATGCAAACACACAATATGATCACAGAGTTCGGACCTTCCGTCCTACGTCTCCACTCCCCACTCCCGAGGAGAAATCCACTATCACACCGGGTTTTTAATGATCACCCGAAAATGTTTACACCACACAATATCGATTTTCAATGCTCACCGATCAACGTTCACAATCTCACAATATAACTACACTAACTACCACCTCACGTGTTGGTCTCTAGCCCGTGTCTCCCTCAAGTGTTAGGAATTACAACCTTTCTCTAGACATTACCACCTACCTCACTTCTTTTGGGACGACCCCGTCTCTCACCACACACTCCTCTTGGTGTACTAGTGTAATACAAGGTGAACATCATAACAAGGCACTCTAATATACTTCACACAATTGCAAATACACTTCACACCCTCTAAGTATTGGCCTAGCCCGTGTCACCTTCCTTAAGTATTCGGAATTACCACCACTCACTAGGCTTTACTACCGACCCCACTTCTCTTGGAACCGACCCCCGTCTCTCACCAACCACTTCTCTCGGTATCCAAGTGTAATACAATGTGGAACTCATAATTAGGCTCACAAATCAAATGAATGTTCTCTAAACAAGCTGAGAACTCAATTAAGTACAACTCAATGTTACAATTGTTGGCCTTCTTGTTTTGATGATGTTTAACAAATAATTTACGACTAATGTTGTTTGTCTAGTGTTTATGGTTTTCTATTTATTATAGACGAACAACATTGTTGGAGGATGGATGGAATTGCGCATTCACGATAATATCTAATGGAGGTTGGCAGAATAGTAGGTGAAGCTATGTACAATTCAAGTTGAAGATCCAAGTTCAAGCTTCATCCGCATAGTTTACCAAGTTGAGCTACAATGGAGATCAAGATCAACCTTGGGTAATTTAGTTTAGGTGTTATATTATGTGTGTTAAGTACGTTAAGCTCAATATCATATACACACATATTTTATTGGTTTCTTTGTATATATATGTAGTCATATATATATACAACACAAGTTTTGGCTTTCATGTTTATAAATATGAAATTAAATATTTTATATTTATTTTTGTGATTTGCTTTAACTACTTAGATATGAAACAAATATATTTTCATATACATATTCATATGTTTTCATTTCTATTGTATTTGTGAAAATATTATTTTCTTGGTTTATAGACTTAACAATAATCATATACATCTTTTATTAAGTCTACAAAATTATTTTATAATGTTTCAAAACATGGTTAAGCTAAAATATCAAAACTCATGTGTTCACATTTTCATGTTTTGGACTATTTTGCAAAATAATGATATTTTTTATTTGGGAAGTCCTTTTTAAAAACCAGTTTTTGTAGCACGTTTATTATCATGCCTATAATCATTTCCCAAAGTTTCATAATTTTTGGAATTTATTTGATATTTTTAAACAGGGTTTTAAAATTAGTATTTCACTTTCAAACCTGAAATATTTTGTATCAGTTTACGGTCGACCACCACGGTCGACCGCGCCTATGTTTTTCTCTGAGTGGGCAGCAGAAACTTTCACGGTCGACCGTGACGGTCGACTGTCAAGCTGAAAATTCCCACGGTTGACCGTCACGGTTGACCGTTGAACTCTCTGAAAGTTTTCTCTGCTTTGATGACCTCCGCAGTCGACTGCCACAGTCGACCGCAGCACAGTCAAATCTGCTGCAACGGCTAGTTTCCAGAGCCGTTGTTGAGCTGGTTTTTTGGTCTTTTCTTATCTTTCTCTTGGCTTTAGGGTTTCATATAAATACCCCCTTATACCTTAGTTTTTAATAGTAATCCAAGAGGTTTAACAAAGTTTTAATCAAGGGTTTAAGTTTGTTTAAAGTGTGTTTATAAGGTTTTAAGCATTTGAGTGTTTCGGTTTTGCGAAATCAATTTCACAAGAGCTTGAGGAGATCATCTATTCGTGTTTGAGCATCCAACTCTTCTCCTTCCACTCTTGATGTGACGCCCCTGTTTTCACTCATGGTTGTAGTCCAAGGTGAACCCAGAGATATCAAACCTACCATGCACCCACACTGTACAACAACAAGTTTCACCAATCAAAGTAATATCCTCTAGTGGGGTCAAATAAAAGCGTAGGTACAAAATAGACAAAGAAGTAGAACGACAATAATAGATATGATAAAGAAGATGATATCTCATAAATAATGGTCATGTCTCAACTGAAAATAAACTGAAATACATTTGGAGTCTGCAATAACATACGATGTCTCAACATGAATCAAAATGAAAAGTCGAACTAAGGCTCATTACCTTTACAAAATGGAAATAAACTCTAAGTCTGAATAAAATTTTAAAACTACAGTGGAGTCTCTACAAGTAAAAATACGCGACGGCGACTATGCCAGAACTCCGTCACCCTGCGGCTCTCTGGAACTCCGAGCTACCTGAAAGGGTATTTTTTAAAGAAAAAGAAATAACAACAAGAGCGTTAGAGCACTACAGTAAGATTACGCCCATCCGCCCCTAGGGGAAGGGCTGCTAGGATGGAGTGGAGGCTCTATCTATTACGCATAGTCTACCTATATCATTTTCCCCATATCTAGCGAAATTAATATTCAGACACCTACAAAACGAGACATAGTACATCAAGCGAAATAATCCAAACAAGGAAACCCTCATGTATATACCATATGTCCCGAATCGTAAGCATCTAAACATTAATACCGAAATAAGAATAAACAATCTAATGAAACCAATAATTAGAGATCCATAACACGAGACTGGTACGTCGAGCGAAATAATCCAAATAAGGAAACCCTCATGTATATACCATAAGTCTCAAATTGTGAATCTCTAATCATTAATCTCAACTAAGAAAAAAAAAGACAGTAAAAGAAATAAGATATCAACACATCGTATTTATAATATCTTCCACAATCACTGGAAAGATAGAATAAAATACCAACACATAATTTTGTATACTTTCAGAAGTAACGTATCTCAGTTATATAGTTCACTGATAGGTCGTATTTATATCGGTATCTGTCATACTTAGGCTATCAAGTAATTATCTCAGTGCGATGGACTACCCTATAGGTATCCTGAACTGTGTACACGGCTCATTAGTCTCATCGCGATCTCAGTGCATAACATGAGTGTGGGACGGACTACCAAATAGGCATCCTAGAAATATGACTCACGACCCTCATCACACCCTAGTGCGGGACGGACGGCTAGATCAAGCCTCCTAAAATCCGACTCAATGGCCTGTACATATGGAATATCGACGCACTACCACATTTAGTACTGAATTGAGCTCGTCAACGATATCCACCTCATATAAATCATTGTATCTCTGGTATGTCGACACACTATCCCATATAATACTAAGCTATGCTCATCAATGATAGTTACCTCATGTATAAACTGTGTATATCTGGTGTGTCAACGCATTATCCCATATAGTACTAAGCTGTGCTCATCAACGACATCCAACATGTATATGAACTATATCTAATTCAAATATGATCAAATCAAAATATATCATAATCCCCTTAGGATTCTTAAATGTATAACATAACATATTTATGACTATACGTATAATATCAAGCGGCTCAAAACTCCGCGAACGCACCTCAAAACGGCGCAACACAGCTCCACAAAACAAGCAGGAAAAATAGACGTGACATCTGTTAGTAAAACAAGCATATCTTTCTCTAGGAAAATTATTTTTACAAATGGTTTTCTGTTTTGAAAACTAAATTCACACATCTTTCAAATGACATAATTTTGGTTTAGTTTGGAGTTCATTTGTTATCCCAAATCTTTAGTTAAACATTATATATGTGCAACCGTTTTTCTACAGGACATGTTATTAGTAAAAAGATCATATCTTTCTCTATACAAAATATTTTTAAGATTAGTCTTCTGTTTTAGAAACTAGATACATATATCTTTCATTTAGCACTAGTTTGGGTAAATTTAGAGTTTGTTTTATATTTCTAAATCTTAGTTAAACATGATACAATTGCTGAAATTTTTGGCAGAAAATATTTATTTAATACATCTCTTAAATTTCTCATATATAAATGAAATTATGAAAAACCTTAATGATCATGATCATGATACTATCATAAATAGTAAGAAAAAAATTACTAATCTAGCATTGCTTTATGTTTTAATATCAAAAATTTAAATTTTATCACATCATGTTAAGATTCAAGCATGAAAACATATATTCAACATCATATTAAACATCTAACTAGTTATTTAACTATGAGGAAGGGTTTGGATGAAGATAATCTTGACTTAGATGTTGTTCTAAGCCTCTGAAATAGCCAGCAACCAAAAAGAAGTACAACCAAGCCGTTTTCCCCTTGCTACACGTTGATGATCTTGTCCTCGTGTCGATATTTGCTTCACAAAGCTCTCAAAATTCCCAAGTTTAGGGCTAGGGGTTCAGAGAGAGGAAGAGGGGCTGCTAGGATTTGAAATTCTAATGTAAGGATGTTAATTTTCATGAAAACACATGTTTATATATATGCAAACCCAAAATAAACCCGTTTGACCCGAACCAGGAATCCTAATCTGACTAGGAAAATGACCTTCGGTATTTTGACCATAACTTTCACGTCCGACCTCAGAATGATGTGATCTAAGACTTGTTGGAAAGATTTTGAAGATATTTATAACTTTTGTCTTTTAAGTTTTTCCATATTATAACAACATATGTGAGAAAAATATATAATCTATTTGCTAGTCATAAATTTTTAGATTTATACATCGAGCATGAATTGTGCATTTGCTCTTATATATATACATATATACATTGAATTGATCTCAAACCAATTCCTAGCATACTCAAACATTATAATATGTTATTTATATTTGATCTATTGAGAATTTTTCTAAACTCAATCTAGCTTTATATTTTATATTGTTTGATTACCATTTTATTAAGCTAGTGTTCATATTGAGTTTAGTTGATTTTATTTTCTCTTTGTTTACACATACACAACCATTGAGCTTATTGTATTTATATTCATAGTATAATTGGAGAGTGAGCTTATAATTCGTTCTAATCCATTATAGAGAATAAACACTTTGTATTGTGCTTAATTGTGAGATCACTTTGTAATACACTTGTACACCGAGATAAGTGTGTAGCGAGAGTCGGGGATTGTCCCAAGAGGAGTGGTGTCGATTGACAAACCTAGGGAGAGGTTGTATCCGAGCACTTGAGGGAGACATATCTAGTTTAACACTTGAGAGGATGTAGAGTGGGATTACAAGAGTGTGTTAATTGTAGAGTTTTCGGTAAACTACAAAACCGTATTGTGTGGTGTAAATGTTATTCGAATGAACGTAAAAAATCTGGTTGTGATAGTGGAGATCTTCTCGAGGTGAGGAGCGGAGACGTAGGTCAAGTGGTTAGACCGAACTCCATGATCATATCATTTGTTTATGATTGCATTGGCGCACCTTTTTGTTTTGTTCATATTTTATATCGCCTTTGTATATTACTTATTGATTATATTGCCCACTATCTAGTTTAGATTGTTTACCCTTGTATTATTTATATATCCTTATATATATCTCATAGTATATCTCATTGCTAGGATATTTATCTTTATTCATATTGCTTATTCTTGCTCATAACTCTTGTATATCTTTCTTGCAAGAATATATTTGTTAATGAGTTTTTAATTAGCATAAAATCAGATTAGATTAGCATAAGACCCTAATCACCCTCCTCTAGGGTCTAACAATTGGTATCAGAGCTTGGTGCTCTTTGATTTAAAGACTAATCGCCTTGAGTTAAAGATCCAAGTTATCTTATTTGTGCTAATCTAGTTATGATTATATTTTTCTTACTTGCATATATTCACATATATATCATAAATATAAATATATTTCGCTTAGACTATGATCCAAATATTGCTCCAAAATTTAGAAATTTCCCTTATGCTCAATGGTGCTCAAAATTTAAAATATTTGTTGAATATAGAAATATTGACTTATGGGAAGTTATTGATTGTGCTTATATTATGCCCACATTGGAGAAATCCAAGTAGAGCAATCATGATAAGAAAATATTTTCAATGAACAAGCTTTTATTAGAATTTTTGCTTAATGCTTTTGACTCATCCTTTTCTAACAAATTTGTTTATTTTAATAGTTCTTACAAACTTTAGAAATTCATTGAAGCAGACCAAGGAGACTTGGAGGCAATCCGGAAAGCTTTGGAGGATTCTTCTTCAAGTTCATGTGGAGCATCATGCACAGGGCCACAAGAGAATAACCCTTGTGTAATAAGCGATTCCGATTCCGAAAATGATTTATCTATTAATGAACTTGCTTGTGCATATGATAGATTAGCGCATGCCTACAAGAAATTGCAAAATTATTTTATTGATCTTAAAAGCAAGCATGTAGAATTAAAATCCGATCATGAGTTGCTAGGTTTCAAATTTGATATCATTGCTAAAGAGAATGTTACACTTAAAGAAAATAATGATATATTGAATTTGGAAAATAAAAATTTGAGCTCATCTATTGCTAGTTTAACTCATGCAAATAAAGATGCCATGCTAGAAGTAGAATGCATTAGAAATGAATTTGATAACCATGCATGCTCTAATTCTATTATCAATGATGTCGTGCCTAATATTGAATTGAATCTTGTGAAAAACCTCATATCATACTTAGATTCAACTTTTAACACATGCATTGATAATCATAAGAAACTTATGGACAATTGTGCTAAATCTAGTGCTATAACTTATAAATCACCTACACACTATGCACACTTGTATAGAAAAGTTAACAAGTGCTCCATTTGTGATCGTAAAGACCATTTAGCTAAATTTTGCTATGATGCACACAAATATAAAAATATCAATTCTCCTTGTGCATCTCATCAAGCCTCTTCATCACATGTACACACACATGCACCCATTGTTCATCATAAGCATGCTAATGTGTATCATTGTGATTTTTGTGGTAGAGTTGGTCACTTAGCTAAGTTTTGTTTTGATTTGCGAAAAGTTTCTAAATCGCAAAATATTTCAAGTAGACCAACATTGTTTCAAAATATTTCACATTTGCAAAATAATCTTAAAAGACCATCTATGTTTGTAAATGTTACTCGTGCATGAGCTAATGGTCCACAAAAATAAATAGATCTTTTTTATTGCATATATTACAATCGGAAGGGTCATTTGAATGAATATTATTTTGACCGTGCTAGTGCACCATATGTGCCCAAGAGGGTTCATAACCCTAGGGCTTTGAGCTTTAATGATAGGAATCATGTCCCTAAACAAACCGGCACCAAGAATACTTGGGTACCAAAATAATTTGTAAGCCAAGAATTTTAGTACTTTTATTTTTCTTTTTCTTGGTTTTGAAAAATATATTTTAAATGTTTATATGGGTTGTTACTAGCTCAAGAACTCGATATAGTTGTCTCTCTTGATTTTTGAAAATCAATGATGATTTGGCTTTATACTTTTAAAAATGATTTTCCCATAGTTCATGATTCTTGTATGTTTTGTAATCTTATTTTTTGAACTATGAAAATTTGGTTTGTTCTTTTGAATTCATTATATAGCACAAATAGATGATACAAATTTCATATATGCTTTATAATGTATTCTTTAGGTGGTTTGATCAAGTTTTACGAAGAAAATTTCCTTTATTGATCAAATATTATTTTTGGACTTAAATTTTGATTTATGATTTTATTTGGTTGATTTGAAAACTTTTTGCATAATTCTCATGTTCAATCTTTTGATTTCATAAATCTATTTTTATACACTATGTTTTTAAAATTGTGTAATGAGACACTTCTTTCATATTAACATATTTATATGTGTTCTCATTATCTTTTTTATATGTGAGTTATGTTTAGCATGTTTCTAATCTATGCTTTCTCACATATGTATGCCTTAGCATTCATTTCATACATTCATGATGCATTTTGATAGGGGGAGCAATCCCTATATTTTTATACTCACCCATACATATTGATAGGGGGAGCTTTCGCTCTCTTCATCATTTTGTCCCCTTTTTGATGTTGTCAAAGGAGGAGAAATATTGTGAGTATATTCTTTCTTGTTTACACGCATGATAATTCTAATTTATATATTTATTTCTTTCATGCATATATATCTCTTTTGTAAATTGTCTGTCATCATCAAAAAGGGGGAGATTATTGACCTTCTTGTTTTAATGATGTTTAACAAAAAATTTACGACTAATATTATTCATCTAGTGTTTATGGTTTTCTATTTATTGTAGACAAACAACATTGTTGGAGGATGGATGGAATTATGCATTCACGATAATATCCAATGAAGTTGGCGGAATAGTACGTGAAGCTATGTACAATTCAAGTTGAAGATCCAAGTTCAAGCTTCATCCGCATAGTTTACCAAGTTGAGCTATAATGGAGATCAAGATCAAGCTTGGGTAATTTAGTTTAGGTGTTATATTATGTGTGTTAAGTACATTAAGCGCAATATCATATACACACATATTTTATTGGTTTTTTTGTATATATATATGTAGTCATATATATATACAACACAAGTTTTGACTTTCATGTTTATAAATATTAAATTAAATATTTCATATATATTTTTGTGATTTGGTTTAACAACTTAGATATGAAACAAATATATTTTCATATACATACTCATATGTTTCATTTTCTATTGTATTTATGAAAATATTATTTTCTTCGTTTATAGACTTAACAATAATCATATATATCTTTTATTAAGTCTACAAAATTATTTTGTAATGTTTCAAAACATGGTTAAGCTAAAATGTCAAAACTCATGTGTTCACATTTTCATGTTTTGGACTATTTTGTAAAATAATAATATTTTTTATTTGGAAAGTCCTTTTTAAAAACCAGTTTTTGTAGCACGTTTATTACCATGCCTACAATCATTTTCCAAAGTTTCATAATTTTTGGAATTTATTTGATATTTTTAAACAGAGTTTTAAAATTAGCATTTTACTTTCAAACCTAAAATATTTTGTATCAGTTCGCGGTCGACCGCCATGGTCAACCGCGCCTATGTTTTTCTCTGAGTGGGTAGCAAAAACTTTCGCGATCGACTGTGGCGGTCGACCGTCAAACTGAAAATTTCCACGGTCGACCGTTGAACTCTTTGGAAGTTTTCTCTACTTTGATGACCTTCGCGGTCCACCGCCGCGGTCGACCGTCGCACTGTCAAATCTGTTCCAACGGCTAGTTTCTAGAGCCGTTGTTGAGCTGGTTTTTTGGTCTTTTCTTCGCTTTCTCTTGGCTTTAGGATTTCATATAAATACCCCCTTATACCTCAGTTTTCAGTAGTAATCTAAGAGGTTTAACAAAGTTTTAATTAAGGGTTTAAGTTTGTTTAAAGTGTTTTTAGAAGCTTTTAAACATTTGAGTGTTTCGGTTTTGTGAAATTAATTTCACAAGAGCTTGAGGAGATCATCTATTGGTGTTTGAGCATCCAACTATTCTCCTTCCATTCTTGATCTATTGAGAAGTTTTCAAAACTCAATTTAGCTTTATATTTTATATTGTTTGATTATCATTTTATTAAGCTAGTGTTCATATTGAGTTTAGTTGATTTTATTTTCTCTTTGTTTACACACACAACCATTGAGCTTATTGTATTTACATTCATAGTATAATTGGGTTGTAGGATTGTGTAACTTAGAGAGTGAGCTTATAATTCGTTCTCATCCATTATAGAGAACAAACACTTTGTATTGTGCTTAATTGTGAGATCACTTTGTAATACACTTGTACACCGAGAAAAGTGTGTGGCGAGAGTCAGGGATCGTCTAGTTCAATACTTAAGTTTTCGGTTGTATCTGAGCACTTGAGGGAGACACGTCTAGTTCAATACTTGAGTGGGTGTAGAGTGGGATTACAAGAGTGTGTTAGTTGTAGAGTTTTCGGTAAACTACAAAACCGTATTGTGTGGTATAAACGTTATTCGGGTGAACGTAGAAAACCCGGTTGTGATAGTGAAGATCTCCTCGAGGTGAGGAGCGAAGACGTAGGTCAAGTGGTTAGACCGAACTCCGTGATCATATCATTTGTTTATGATTGCATTGGCGCACCTTTTTGTTTTGTTCATATTTTATATCGCCTTTGTATATTACTTATTGATTATATTGCCCACTATCTAGTTTAGATTGTTTACCCTTGTATTATTTATATATCCTTATATATATCTCATAGTATATCTCATTGCTAGGATATTTATCTTTATTCATATTGCTTATTCTTGCTCATAACTCTAGTATATATTTCTTGCAAGAATATATTTGTTAATGAGTTTTTAATTAGCATAAAATCAGATTAGATTAGCATAAGACCCTAATCACCCTCCTCTAGGGTCTAACAATTGGTATCAGAACTTGGTACTCTTTGATTTAAAGACTAATCGCCTTGAGTTAAAGATCCAAGTTATCTTATTTGTGCTAATCTAGTTATGATTACATTTTTCTTACTTGCATATATTCACATATATATCATAAATATAAATATATTTCGCTTAGACTATGATCCAAATATTGCTCCAAAATTTAGAAATTTCCCTTATGCTCAATGGTGCTCAAAATTTAAAATATTTGTTGAATATAGAAATATTGACTTATGGGAAGTTATTGATTGTGCTTATATTATGCCCACATTGGAGAAATCCAAGTAGAGCAATCATGATAAGAAAATATTTTCAATGAACAAGCTTTTATTAGAATTTTTGCTTAATGCTTTTGACTCATCCTTTTCTAACAAATTTGTTTATTTTAATAGTTCTTACAAACTTTAGAAATTCATTGAAGCAGACCAAGGAGACTTGGAGGCAATCCGGAAAGCTTTGGAGGATTGTTCTTCAAGTTCATGTGGAGCATCATGCACACGGCCACAAGAGGATAACTCTTGTGTAATAAGCGATTCCGATTCCGAAAATGATTTATCTATTAATGAACTTGCTTGTGCATATGATAGATTAGCGCATGCCTACAAGAAATTACAAATTATTTATATATCCTTGTATATATCTCATAGTATATCTCATTGCTAGGATATTTATATTTGTTCATATTGCTTATTCTTGCTCATAACTCTTGTATATATTTCTTGCAAGAATATATTTGTTAATGAGTTTTTAATTAGCATAAAATCGGATTAGATTAGCCTAAGACCCTAATCACCCCCTCCCCCCTCTAGGGTCTAACAACAATCTCTCACAACCCTAATATACTATGTATGTAAATACTAAAAGCTCAAGTGGGTGTGTGTAACAATGAGATTCAATGAAACAAAATCGGACTAAACTCAATTATGAAAATCTAGCTTATAGAGATGATAATTAACAAACAATATAAATACGAAGCTAGAATTTGAGTATAGAAAACTTCTCTATAGATAACAAGAGAGAGGGAGAAGAGTGAATGCTCAAACACCAAAGGATGATCTTCACTTACTCTTGTGAAAGTTTCTTCACAAACAAAACTTGAAAATAAGGGTTTAAACACCCTTAAACAAACTTTAAACACTTGTTAAACTCTTTAAACTTGATTACCAAACTTTTTTAATTGCCCTCAGAAGTTAGAGGGTATAGGGTATATATAGGTACCCTAAGAAACCAAAGAAAAAGACCAAAAATCTAAAAGAAACCAAAGCTGGAAAATAGTCGTTACTGTGCAACGGACACTTTATGGGTCGACTCATAAAAATCATGGGTCGACTCATAACCTAGCTGTTATAGGCTAAAAACAGCTTATGGGTTGACTCATAAAATTCATGAGTCGACTCATCAGAAACAAAACACACTTTCCAGCACAGTTTATAAGTCGACTTATGACAGGCATGAGTCGACTCAACCTATTTGGGTCGACTCATGATGTTATAAGTCAACTCATCAGAAATAAAATATAAACTATACAACAGTTTATGAGTCGACTCAACACTATTCACGAGTCGACTTAAGACATGCACACAGCTTGTTTTAAACAGTATATGACAACTTAAAACAGGGTTTAAAAATATCATATATATTCCAAAAAATATAAAACTTTAGAGAATGCTTGTAAACATTAAAATGAACATGTTACAAAAACTGATTTTCAAAAAGCATTCCCCATTTGTGAAAAGTCATTGTTTTTCAAAATAGTCCAAAATATAAAAATACAAAATACATGTTTTTGATATTTTACCTAAACCATGTTATGAAACTTCTTGTATGGCTTTATAAACTTGGTAAAAGGTATAAACTATAGTTATTAAGTCTATAAACTAAAAACACAATATTTTTCCAAATACAATAGAATATGAAACACATAAATGTGAAAATGAAGATATATATCTATATAGCTAAACCAAAATAACTTATCCACATATAAAACAAAGAAGTATTATATATCTATTTGTTTGCAAATACTTTTGTGGATAAAACACATAAACCATTAAATTGTGTGTGTATAATATTGAGCTTAAGATATTAACACACAAGTATAAACCTATACTACAAATACTACAAACTATATACCCAAGCTTGAAGATCTTCAATATAGCTCGACTTGGTAAACTTGTGGATGAAGCTTGAACTTGAATGTTTAAATTGAATTACATTACTTCACTCTACAATTTCCGCCAACCTCCATTTGATATGATCGTTATGACGCAATTCCATCAACCTCCAACATGTTATTTGTCTATAATAAATAGATAAATACAAACACTAGACAAACAACATTAGTGGTAAATTATTTGTTAAATATCATTAAAACAAAAAGGCTAACAATCTCTCCCTTTTTGATAATGACAAACAATTTACAAAAAAGATATATGCATGAAAGAAAATGAATATGCAATATTGTAGTTATCATGCATATAATACTCATAATATTTCTCCCCCCTTTGACAACATCAAAAAATGGGAAACCAACAAGAATGAAGAGAGAGAAAGCTCCCCCTACCTATAAGCATGGGTGAGTATAAAACAAGTATAAGGATTGCTCCCCCTATCAAAATGCCTCATGAATGTATGAAATGAAGGCTAAGGCACACATGTGAGTTAGCATATATAAAAACATACTAATAATTACTCACATATATCAAGATAAAGAGAACATATGTGGATGTATCATTGAAATTGTGTGTCTCAAAACATAAACATAAAGATCATGTATAAAAATAGATTTATAAAATCAAAAGAATGGTAAATATGAGGATCATGAAAAAAAAGAGTTTTCAAATGAAAACAAATCACTCAAATGAAATCATAAATCAAGATTTAAGTCCAAGAACAATATTTGATCAATAAAGAAAGCTTTCTTTATAGAACTTGATCAAACCACATATAGAATGCATTATAAGGCACAATTAAAATTTGAATCATCTATTTGTGCTATATAATGAATTCAAAAGAACAAATCAAAAAAAATCATAGTTCAAAAATAAGATTATAAAACTTACAAGAATCATGAACTATGGAAAAAAATCATCTTTAAAAGTATAAAACTAAATCAACATTGATTTCCACAAATGAGAGAAGCAACCATATCAAGCTCTTGAGCTTGTTTCAACCCATATAAATATTTTTAGCACCCGATAAACAAGTTTTGGGAATAAATACCCAATAAATCCGGGGGATTATATAACACAAACATCTCATCAAAAACGAAACTAATAATCTTGAACACAAAGGAATTGATCAAAGAAAAATTATTTTCATATTAAAGTTTTCAGAGCACATTTTACAAAACCAAGATAAAAAAATAAAAACACAAAAATTCTTGGTTTAAAAATTATTTTGGCACCCAAGCATTCTTGGTGCCAAATTGTTTAGGGACATGGCCCCTATCAATAAAGGTTAAAACCCTAGGGTTATGAACCCTCTTGTGCACATGTGGTGTACTAACATTGTCAAAGAAATATTCACTCAAATGACCCTTTCGATTATAATATGTGTAAAGAAAGAGATCCATTTGCTGTTGTGGACCATTAGCTCATGCATGGGAACCATTTGCAAGCAAAGATTTTTATTTTAAATTATTTTGCAAATGAGAAACATCATTAAACAAAGATGGTCTATTTGAGAAATTTAACAAGTTTGAATATTTTTTCAAGTCATAACAAAACTTCACAAAATGACCAAATCTACGACAAATATCACATTCAAACACATGTGGTCTACTAGAAACATTTAGCAAACGTGATTTCCCTTTAAATCAAAATAATATTCGGTCAAATGATCAAAATAACTATAATGATCACATCTATACACATGAGCATGCTTGTGATGAACAATGGGTGCATGTGTGTGTACATGTGATGAAGAAACTTGATGAGATGTACAATGAGCATTGACATTTTTATGTTTGTGTGCATCATGAGTGGATGATGACTTGTTTGCACTAGACTTGTTTTCAAAATTGAATCTAAAGATGAAATGTGATTATTCACAAGATTCAAATTTTCATTATTAGGCACATATGCATTTTTATTAGAAGTAGAACATATATAGTCCTCTATAAAAGAAATAGTATCATTTTTTATGTTCTCAACTCCTCTTAGAACCGACCCCGTCTCTCACCAACCACTTCTCTCGGTGTCCAAGTGTAATATAATGTGCAACTCACAATTAGGCTCATAAATCAAATGAATGTCCTCTAAACAAGGTGAGAACTCAATTAAGCACAACTCAATGTTATAATCTCTCACAACCCCAATATACTATGTATGTAAATACTAAAAGCTCAAGTGGGTATGTGTAACAATGAGATTCAATAAAACAAAATTGAACTAAACTCAATTTCTAGCTTTATATTTACATTGTTTGTTAATTATCATCTCTATAAGCTAGATTTTCATAATTGAGTTTAGAAAACTTCTCTATAGATAACAAGAGAGAGGGAGAAGAGTGAATGCTTAAATACCAAAGGATGATCTCCACTTGCTCTTGTGAAAGTTTCTTCACAAACAAAACTTAAAAACAAGGGTATAAACACTTGTTAAACTCTTTAAACTTGATTAATAAACTTTCTTAATTGCCCTCAGAAGTTAGAGGGTATGGGGTATATAGGTACCCCAAGAAACCAAAGAAAAAGACCAAAAACCCAAAAGAAACCAAAGCTAGAAAATAGCTGTTACTATGCAACAGACACTTTATGGGTTGACTCATAAAAATCATGGGTCGACTCATAACCTAACCGTTATAGGCTAAAAATAGCTTATGGGTCGACTCATAAAATTCATGAGTCGACTCATCATGTATGGGTTGACTCATGAAGTCATGAGTCGACTCATCAGAAACAAAACATATTTTCCAGCACAGATTATGAGTCGACATATGATAGGTATGAGTCGACTCAACCTGTCTGGGTCAACTCATGATGTTATGAGTCGACTCATCAGAAACAAAATGTAAACTACACAACAGTTTATGAGTCGACTCAACACTGTTCATGAGTCGAGTCAAAACATGCACACAGCATGTTTTAAACAGCACATGGCAACTTAAAACAGGGTTTAAAAATATCAAATAAATTCCAAAAATATATAAAACTTTGGAGAATGCTTGTAAACATAAAAATGAACATGTTATAAAAACTAGTTTTCAAAAAGCATTCCCTATTTGTAAAAACTCATCGTTTTTTAAAATAGTCCAAAACATAAAAATACAAAACACATGTTTTGGATATTTTAGCTAAACCATGTTTCGAAACTTCTTGTATGGCTTTATAGACATGGTAAAACGTATAAACTATAGTTATTAAGTCTATAAACCAAAAATGCAATATTTTTCCAAATACAATAGAATATGAAACACATAAATGTGAAAATGAAGATATATATTCTTTCATATCTATATAGCTAAACCAAAATAACTTATCCATATATAAAACAAATAAGTATTATATATCTATTTGTTTACAAAAACTTTTGTGGATACAACACATAAACCATTAAATTGTGTGTGTATAATATTGAACTTAAGATATTAACACACAAGTATAAACCTATACTACAAATACTATAAACTATATACCCAAGCTTGTAGGTCTTCAATATAGCTCGACTTGGTAAACTTGCGGATAAAGCTTAAACTTGAATCTTCAACTTGAATTGTATTGCTTCACTCCACTATTTCCGCTAACCTCCATTTGATATGATCGTTATGGCGTAATTCCATCCAACCTCCAACATGTTGTTTGTCTACAATAAATAGATAAACACAAATACTAGACAAACAACATTAGTAGTAAATTATTTGTTAAACATCATCAAAACAAAGAGGCCAACAGATTTTGCTCTCTAGGTCTTTTATTTTCTTATCCTGGCCCACATTTTCCTTTGGGTGATTTCAGGGAGGAACAACTGGACTACCCCCAACGTTGTCATCCTCGGTAGGACCACCCCCAGCATTTTGGTCAATATAGGGTATCAGCGTTGAGATTTTCTCCATGTATGAATCGCTATCTACTTGATTAGTAGCATTGTGATGGTTAGATTCACCAATCTGAGTTGATAAGGCTTGAATTTGTTGATCATGCAATTCCCTTATCCGTTGCACAGTCATTTTTATTTCGAATTTGAAATTATCTTTCTGCTTGGCCAAAGCATATTCGAGGATTTTGATCATTTGTTCAACGTTGATCATGAACGCCTCACAAACTCATCCTATACTAGACACAGTGACATCCGAAGTGACTGCAGAGCAAGCGTCTGACACTTCGTCATCTGAAGATAACCCTCTGCTTATTTGTTGATAATCCCTTGGTCTGATAGTTCCATATCGCAACCGAGTTAGATGCTGGGATATTTCAAGAAAAGGTTCAGGACTGAAATGCTATGTTGACTTCCCTTTATTGGCCACATTGATAGTGACTTCTGGGAGTTCATCATCTTGAACGGTCGATCTTCTCTTGTGGAAACACCTTGGCTTGGGTTTCAACGTTTCGGTGGAGAGTCTTTCAAATACCGAGACCCTCTATGGAGCGGTCTTGGGGTAGCAACACTCTGATAATACTTCCCTGATAAACTTCTTATAAGGACAATGAGTGTCCGATTCTGGGATACTTCTCTTTCGAGATTTATTCATACCCCCAGCACGATAGTGCAACTCATCGGCGTTATGGCCAGAGCAACCTATCGGTGGTTAGTTTGAATCCCTAGGTTTGACATTATCGTGTAATGGAGATGTCTTCTTCTAAGGATGTGATGCCTTATTAGCGTTCTTAGGAGTCACATCTTTGGAACCACGCCTACGAGAACGTGAGACCTCAACGGGCTCTTGGACATAGACACATAACCCAAGCAGGCGGTTATCAGAATTTTCCATTCATGGGATGACTTTGACTTGAAGGGAGTGCGTGTATGACCCCTAGATTGAATATCCACTCGGGATTCATTCATCGGATCCAAGCGTTCTTTGATCAGAAGTTTATCTTGATCCTCGTGCAAAGGACCAAGGCAATCCGTGATCTTCATCTTGAATCAAGATAAGTCCACACTATCGTGAGGCTCCACCAGAGGTGCAGGATTCATCGGGACAGGACCAAGGTTGTTGGAGACTCAGAAATGGCCGCGGGAGGTAAATTAAGTGCGAGGCGGGCTGAACTGGCTTGACTTTGGTGTGAGCCACCATTTGGTGGCTCGGCCTTGGCCGAGCCACTCTTTGGTGGCTCAGCTTTAGCTAAGCCAACAGGAGGTGGCTTGGCCTTGGTCGAGCTAGAAGGAGGTGGTTCATACTTTCTGATAGTTTAGGGTGTTGTTCGAGTTATTTTTGACGCTGTTTTGGACTTTAGCCTCCAGACTTGGCGTAGTTTTGGTGGTTTCTTGGCCACCTCTTACCTCTACAATTTTCGTACCTCCTGCATAAGAATCTGTGTGTGCACGAGTAGTTTATGATGCTTTTAGATGCGCTCCTCGAGAGTTGAATGAGTCCTTTTGATACAGACCCATTCGCTGGTCGGTGGCTTGGAGGAGGGGTCATTTGCTTGTTGTTCAGACGCTTGGCACTCTCTGAACTTTAGATTCGCGTGATAACATATCTCTTCAACTGGCTCCAAGGCCTTGGCAAGCTGACGTGCGAGGCGTCGGTGTAGGCATCGAAAACTGCCTATATGTCTCCATGAATGGCTTAGTGCTAAGAAGAGATGATGAACATCACTATCCAAGTCACAGAAGCTTAATCGATGTCGACGAATGGTTGAAGTGAATCGACGGACTACGTGAAGCAACGGAGTTTCGGAATAACGAAGATACGGACTGATCGGGAGCCCCGTGACATTTACAAAAGGTGCAATGCCCCTCGTGTCTCATTCATTCTATAGATGATCCAATCATTGAAGCTTATAGAACTCCTCGTTGGCTTTCCAACGCACTTTGAATCACTCAAATCCGAGTTCAGACGAAGAAATTACGGCGGAAACGGACGAAGATGCAAAAATACGTCTCAACATAAGATGAGACACCCCGAGGTGTCTCGGCCAAGGCCGAGACACCCTAAGGTGTCTCAGCTAAGGCCGAGACACCTAAGGGTGACTCGTCCCGAACCAAGATACCCAAGGGTATCTTGGACTTTGTGGAGTTATTTTGACCATGATTCGTTTTGAATCTGAAGAAACGCAAAACATGAAAGTTGTACATCCTTTTGTCAGATTTCCAACCCATCTAGAATTAGGTCATTTGGAGGTTATATGAGGAAGTTATGACCAAAATAGCCGAGACACCCAAAGGTGTCTCGGACCTGGCCGAGACACCCAAAGGTATCTCGGACCTTGTAAAGCTGTTTTGACCATGATTCGTTTTGAATCTAAAGAAACTCAAAACATGAAAGTTGTATACCTTTTTGTCAGCTTTCCAACCCATCTGGAATCAGGTCATTTGGAGGTCATATGAGGACGTTATGACCAAAATAGACGAGACACCCAAAGGTGTCTCGAACCTGGCCGAGACACCCAAAGGTGTCTCAGACTTTTTGAAGCTGTTTTCACCATGATCAGATTCGAATCTGAAGAATCTTAAAAGATAAAAGTTGTAGATATTTTCGTTATCTTTCTAACACAACTTGAATCACCTCATTCTGAGGTCAGATGAAAGAATTAGAGCCGAAATACTAAAGAGAGTACAAACTGTCTCGCACTTGGGACGTGTTTTGACGGTTTTCGATTGGTTTTAACCGCCCGGACCTCCTGGAAGCCTATAAATACAGCCCCTGGAGCCTCATTTTTTGGGAGCTGGAATTCTCGATCGTTGGTGAAGCCCTGCCGGATTGAGGACTGAAGAGCCACGAATTTTAGAGAGGAGGAGGAGACTTCAGCAGATTCTTCGTCATAAAGAAGAGGAGTTCGTTAGATCTACAGCCCGGTTCGTCTTATCCCGTTGCGGTGATCTTAAGAAGAGCAATTATCTCGCTATTGCCGAGATAAGCGCTTCGGTTTCTCGAGGAGGAGAGATCGGATCGAGTTCATCAGCATAAAAAAGAGGAGCTCGTCAGATCTGCAGTTCCCCGGATCCGTTCCTTAAGATTATCCCTTTGCGATAATCTTAAGAAGAGCAATTATCTCGCCGTTGCCGAGATAAGCGCTATGGTTTCTTGATTCCTTCACGAATCGATGGAGCTCTGCCCAATTTTTCTGTAATTGGATCTGATCGGCGGTGGTCCACGGATATCAAAGTCCCCATCACAGGCCAAGATCCCACGCAAGCAGCGGGCGATAAACACCCGTTGCGTTTGTTTGAAGAGAGTTGTATTTTTTTTTTCATTATGTAAGAAAGTCTTATAAAAAGACTAATTTTACTTTGAATCTGTAATCGATAAACGTGTAATAGATTCAGCAATGAAGAAATCAACTTTCACCGCAAACAAGCTGTTTGAAGAGAATTGTACTTTTGTTTTGTTTTCATTGTGTAGAGGTCTTATAAAAAGACTGATTTTTGAAGAGAATTTTTACTTTGAATCTGTAATCGATAAACGAATTCGACCAGCAGAAATTTGAAGAGTACATCTCCTCCTCCTCCTCCAGATCTGTTCCTCCTCATAAGCTCCGGAAGATCTCCTCCTCCCAGAAGATCCGCCGATCTCCAGATCCGAAGACCCAAGAAGTCGATCTCCTCGCCGTCGCTGCTACAGTTGCACCTTGCAATGATCCGCCGGCCAGATTCACAGATCTGAACTCCTTAGTAATCAAGGAGTCGACTGCTGAAGGCGCGCCAACTCTATCAAAGAGAGCACGTCAAAGGAAACGCCAACGTCTCGCGCGCCAATTCGCCAAGGCTTTAGATCAGGTGGATGGACTCCATTGCCAAATAGATCGGAAGTTCAGAAAGCGCCAAGTGGCTAATCTGTCACCACGACTAGCATCGGAATCCTCCTCCCAACCACCTACTAACGAATGGGTTCGTGTCAAACGAACTCGTTCAACTCTCGAGGAGCGAATCCAGAAGCATCGTGCCTTGCTTGCGCATGCCCGGACCCTTATGCGAAAAACACAGGAAATGCAAAAGGACGAGGCAGTTAAGAGATCGCCGAGATCCAAACAAGTTTGGATGCTAAAAACCAAATCAGAGCCTAAGGCAAAAGCAGGCGACGTTGCTCTTCGGCCTTCGTCAATTCTAGATCCCGCTCCCGCACCTCCGATGAAGCCCTATGACGACTTGGATCTCCCCATATCTAGAGTCCTATTGAAGGGTCGCATCGGTTCTCTACCCGAGGATCGAGGAAAAGTGCATGTTAAGGAAAGCTTGAGACCGTTAAAGGAGCTTCAAGCAAATATCCAGACTGGTGGTCGTCCGCGACCTCCTAACAAGTTAATTTCTGTAACGGCCCGCTTGGGGGTGCGTGCAGAAAACCAGGAGCCCGTTAAGGTTTCACCCTCACAAAGGTGTGATTCCAAACATGTGACTCCTGTAGACACCAACAAGACGATGTTTAATCAGATGAAAACGTATCAGACGGACGAACGCGTTATACCTGCGAATCCATCTAAACATCCGATAGGTTACTCCGGCCACAACGTCGATGAGTTGTACTATCGGGCTGGGGGTACGAATAAATCTCGAAAGAGAAAGTTGTAGATCTTTTTGTCAGCTTTCCAACCCATCTAGAATCAGGTCATTTGGAGGTCATATGAGAAAGTTATGACCAAAATAGCCGAGACACCCAAAGGTGTCTCGGACCTGGCCGAGACACCCAAAGGTGTCTCGGACCTTGTAAAGCTGTTTTGGCCATGATTCTTTTTGAATCTGAAGAAACTCAAAACATAAAAGTTGTAGATCTTTTTGTTAGATTTCCAACCTATCTAGAATCAGGTTATTTGGAGGTTATATGAGGAAGTTATGACCAAAATAGTCGAGACACCCAAAGGTGTCTCGGACCTGGCCGAGACACCCAAAGGTGTCTCGGACCTTTTGAAGCTGTTTTCAACATGATAAGATTCGAATATGAAGAATCTTAAAAGATAAAAGTTGTAGATATTTTTGTTATCTTTCTAACACAACCTCATTGAGTTCGGATGAAAGAATTAGAGCCGAAATACTGAAGAGAGTACAAACTGTCTCGCACTTTGGACGTGTTTTGACGGTTTTCGATTGGTTTTAACCGCCCGGACCTCCTGGAAGCCTATAAATACAGCCCCTGGAGCCTCGTTTTTTGGGAGCTGGAATTCTCGATCGTTGGCGAAGCCCTGCCGGATTGAGGACTGAAGAGCCACGAATTTTAGAGAGGAGGAGGAGACTTCAGCGGATTCTTCGTCATAAAGAAGAGGAGTTCGTTAGATCTACAGCCCGATTCGTCCCTT
Source organism: Asparagus kiusianus (assembly GCA_022839385.1). Lineage (NCBI taxonomy): Eukaryota > Viridiplantae > Streptophyta > Magnoliopsida > Asparagales > Asparagaceae > Asparagus > Asparagus kiusianus. The sequence goes on from BQKN01001021.1 coordinate 72,144, forward strand.
AAGATTACCCCGTTACGGTGATCTTAAAAAGAGCAATTATCTCACTGTTGCCGAGATAAGCGCTTCGGTTTCTCAAGGAGGAGAGATCGGATTGAGTTCATCGGCATAAAGAAGAGGAGCTCGTCAGATCTGCAGTTCCCCGGATCTGTTCCTTAAGATTATCTCGTTGCGATAATCTTAAGAAGAGCAATTATCTCGCTGTTACCGAGATAAGCGCTACGGTTTCTTGATTCCTTCACAAATCGACGGAGCTCTGCCCGATTTTTAAGTAATCAGATCTGATCGGCGGTGGTCCACGGATATCAACGTCCCCGTCACAGGCCAAGATCCCACGCAAGCAACGGGCGATAAACACCCGTTGCGTTTGTTTAAAGAGAGTTGTATTTTTTTTATTTTTTTTTATTGTGTAAGAAAGTCTTATAAAAAGACTAATTTTACTTTGAATCTGTAAACGATAAACGTGTAATAGATTCAGCAATGAAGAAATCAACTTTCACCGCAAACAAGCTATTTGAAGAGAATTGTACTTTTGTTTTGTTTTCATTGTGTAGAGGTCTTATAAAAAGACTGATTTTTGTATTCGTTGTAAACGTCTGAAGTTTGTAGTGAATCCCACAATGAAACAATCAATTTTCTCCGCAAACAAGCTGGCGACCACAGTGGGAGCCAACAGCCTCGCTGCCGAAGCTGTCGTGCTGCAGCCGACGATCAAGATCCCGGTGCTCGAAGAGGTCGAATACGAATTCGACTAGCAGAAATTTGAAGAGTACATCTCCTCCTCCTCCTCCAGATCTGTTCCTCCTCATAAGCTCCGAAAGATCTCCTCCTCCCAGAAGATCCGCCGATCTCCAGATCCGAAGACCCAAGAAGTCGATCTCCTCACCGTCGCTGCTACAGTTGCACCTTGCAACGATCCGTCGGCCAGATTCGCAGATCTGAACTCCTTAGTAATCAAGGAGTCGACTGCTGAAGGCGTGCCAACTCTATCAAAGAGAGTACGTCAAAGGAAACGCCAACGTCTCGCGTGCCAATTCGCTAAGGCTTTAGATCAGGTGGATGGACTCCATTGCCAAATAGATCGGGAGTTCAGAAAGCGCCAAGTGGCTAATCTGTCGTCACGACTAGCATCGGAATCCTCCTCCCAACCACCTACTAACGAATGGGTTCGTGCCAAACGAACTCGTTCAATTCTCGAGGAGCGAATCCAGAAGCGTCGTGCCTTGCTTGCGCATGCCCGGACCCATATGACGAAAAGGATGAGGCAGTTAAGAGATCACCGAGATCCAAACAAGTTTGGATGCTAAAAACCAAATCAGAGCCTAAGGCAAAAGCAGGCGACGTTGCTCTCCGGCCTTCGTCAATTCCAGATCCTGCTCCCGCACCTCCGATGAAGCCCTATGACGACTTGGATCTCCCCATATCTAGAGTCCCATTGAAGGGTCGCATCGGTTCTCTATCCGAGGATCAAGGAAAAGTGCATGTTAAGGAAAGCTTGAGACCGTTAAAGGAGCTTCAAGCAAATATCCAGACTGGGGGTCGTACGAGACCTCCTAACAAGTTAATTTCTACAACGGCCCGCTTGGGGGTGCGTACAGAAAACCAGGAGCCCGTTAAGGTTTCACCCTCACAAAGGTGTGATTCCAAACGTGTGACTCCTGTAGACACCAACAAGACGATGTTTAATCAGATGAAAACGCGTCAGACGGACGAACGCGTCATACCTGCGAATCCTTCTAAACATCCGATAGGTTACTCCGGCCGCAACGTCGATGAGTTGTACTATCGGGCTGGGGGTACGAATAAATCTCGAAAGAGAAGTACCCGGAAAGTGGACTCCCACTGTCCGTTTACCAAACTAATCAGGACAGTATTATCAGTATGTAGCTGTCCCAAGACCGCTCCACGGAGGGTCTCGGTATTCGAGAGTATCTCCGCAGAAGCATTGAAACCCAAATCAAGGCGTTCTAGCAAGAGACGATCGGCCAATCGAGATGAAGAACTCCCAGCAGTCACCATCAATATGGTCACTAAGGGGAAGTCTCCGATTGCTTCTAACCCCGATTTTTCCCCAGGAAAGAGAGTCAATACGGGGATAGCCCAACTAATGTCTCGGCTTCAATTAGAAGCCGTCGGGCCTGAACAATTCGTAGTCATCACCAATGTGACTGATAAGAGGAAATCTACCCAACCTTCTGACTCGGACCCCCTCATATCACATCGTTTAACTCGGCTACGTGCAGGGACTACTAGACGTAGAGATTATTTAAGGATGACTAGAGGACTATCCTCGGACGATGAAGCGCCGGACGCTTGCTCGGCAGTCGCTTCAGAAGCCACTGTATCTAGTCCCGGACAATCTTGTGAGGTGTTTATGATTAACACCGACGAAGTAGCCAAAATGGTTGAGGATGCCTTGGCCAAGCAGAAAGAGGCATTCAAGATCGAAATGAAAATGGCTATGCTACGAATGAGGGAAGAGCATGACCAACAAATTCGGGCTCTGTCCAATCAATTCGGTGAATCTAGTCATCGCAACAATGCTAATCAAACAGATAGCGATTCAGATACGGATGAACACCTTAAGGCTGATGACCCTCCCGTTGACCAAAACGCTGGGGGTGGTCCCACTAAGGACAACAATACTGGGGGTGGTCCCACCAAAGATGATAATGCTGGGGGTGGCCGCATTATTCCTCTCGAAAATTGTCCAAAACAGGATATAGATGAGGATGAAAAGATGAAGGACCTCGAGAGAAAAATTAACGCTTTAATGTCTGCTCAAGAGGTAAAGAAGACCGGCATTCCGTGTCCTTACCCGAAAGAGTGGGATTCGATCCCGTATCCGGTGAAGTTCAAGCTGATCAATTTCACGCCGTTCGACGGGAAGGGCTCGCCCACTCAGCATCTAATCTACTTTAAGTCCCACTTGGGCACGATTTCTGGCAACGAGCCCCTGATGGTGCGGTCATTCGTTGGCACCCTTCGTGGGCCTGCCTTCGATTGGTATCGTTGTCTCAAACCCGGAAGCATCAACAGTTGGGAGGACTTGAAGAGCATGTTCCTCGCTCATTTCTTCGATGATGACACCGAAGTGTCGATCAGGACACTCTTCGATGAGAAACAAAAAGACGGAGAGTCGGTGGATACCTTCATCAAACACTTCCGCAATCAAGCATTGAACTTCAAGGATCCCGTCACGGAAGAATTCGTTTTGCAAACTTGTCATAACAACTTGTCCATTAACATCTTGGACGTTATGGGAGTAGAGCCGTTCAATACCTGGAAAGAGTTAAAGGTGCGCGGAGAGCAGGCCGACCACTTTCTCAGAAGGAGGAAGGTCGAAAGAAGCCAACCGACGGCTAACCCTCTGAACCCGAGTCTCATTTCCCATGATGAAGGGAAGGCACCTACAACAATTATTGACGTTAATTAGACGTCGCAACAGAAGCCCCGAAGACAGCAGAAGGCTCCGGATCAGAGGCTCCAAAGAGAGTACTCATTCAAGGACGAAGACGTTCCAGCCATCTTCGAGACCCTTCTCGAAAACAACAAGATCAAGCTTCCACCCATCGCGATTCAGGAGGAAGCTGACAATACTGCTGATCCGAAGTACTGCGCGTACCACAGGAGGATCCTTCATCCCACTAAGGCGTGCTTTACTCTCAAGAATAGCATCCAAACATTGGTTGAAACTGGCGTTATATCGTTTAATTAAGTCGAACGAATACTCCGATAAGTATAAGAGTATAAACTGCTCCTTCCTAGACTCCGACAAGTATAAGAGTATAAACTGCTTCTTAACACTCCGAAGAGTATACGAGTATAAACTGCTTCTCAATCCTCCAACCGGTATATGAGGCTAAACTGCTCCCTGATACTCTAATAGGTATATGAGTCTAAACTGTTTCCTACACTTGACGGGAAGTTCCTGGAGAATTTTTTTACATGTAATATTCTTAAGGATAACCTGGTCATGTAACTCACTATGAAGTTAGACCCAGTTTCGTGAAGGAAGCTGGGGGTGGATGATTCATGTAACGGGAAGTTCCCGGAAGAATTTTACATGTAATTTTCTTAGGGATAACCCGATCATTACAAATAAAGTGATAAGCAATAAACCCACCGTTTACCTGGTCAAACCTTAGGACCACAACCAAAATCCCCTCTCGATTCCTCCAATGAACGAGAGGCCCACAAATCGAGCGATCAAACCTTCTTATAGTTAGGATCGTTTTAAACCTCCCACTTGGTCAAACCTTCCTACAGTTAGGACCACAACCAAAATCCCCTCTCGATTCCTCTAATGAACGAGAGGTCCGTTTTCAAATCGAGTGATCAAACCTTCCTACAGTTAGGGTCATCTCAAACTCTCGCTTGGTCAAACCTTCCTATAGTTATGACCAAAACCACAATTCACTCTCGATAAATGAGAAATTCATCTTTAGTTCGGTAATCAAACCTTCCGACAGTTAAGGTTATCCGAATCTTTTCAATTCTCGGAGTGGAGATCCCACTCTTAGTTTCACCTTTTCGGATTCTGGGGGTGGAGATCCCACCCCGAGTCTCCTTTCCAACTGGAGATAGAATATAAAATTCTTTCTCTTCAGTATTGGAAGATAGAATATAAAATTCTTCCTCTCCCGCATCGGGTTCGTCTTTGCCCCAAGAGAAGACTCCGCTTTTTCAAACTCCTAAAATCCGTGCCTCACACGCACGGGGAATTTTATCCCGAAGCCTAAGTAGGGATAAGTCAACGCCTAACACGCGTTGCCGGTTTAGTCTTTTACCGATTGAAGAAGACAACAGAATTCCAGTCTGGGGAATTTTATCCCGAATCCTAAGAAGGGATAAGTCAACGCCTAATACGCGTTGTCGGTTAGTGCTTAACCGTAAAAAGGACAAACACATATTTAATATTATGGCAGGTTGTTATTAATAACACCAAAATCCGTGCTTCACACGCATAGCGAATTTTATCCCGAAGCCTAAGTAGGGATAAGTCAGCGTCTAACACGCGTTGCCGGTTAGTCTTTTGACGTAAAAAAAAAGACAAAAGCCCACATATTCAATGTTGTGACAGGTTGTTATTCATAACACTAAAATCCGTGCTTCACACGCATGGGGAATTTTATCCCGAAGCCTAAGTAGGGATAAGCCAATGCCTAATACGCGTTGCCGGTTTAGTCTTTTACCGATTGAAGAAGACATCAGAAACCGATTCTGGGGACTTTTATCCTGAATCCTAAGTAAGGATAAGTCAGCGCCTAACACGCGTTACCGGGCAGTCTATTCCCATGACAAAGACAAAGTCTACGTATTCAATGTCGTAGCACTAAAAGGGTTAACTCTTTTAGCTTAACGTCACATGCGGAACGGACTTAAACAATCTGCATGCTAGCCCGACTCAAACGGTAATCGGTAAAGGCATATCAAACCCGTTGATGGCTGAGAATTTGTCAAAAATTCTATAAATGCGAGTCATTGACGCACCAGCTCTGTTAGTTGGTCTCGTGACTCGATTATCCAACAACATTAAGATAAGATCCACACATGCAGATGAATCAGCTTTAACAGTTGGTCCTGCAGCCCAGACACTTGGGACCACCATGCTCTAATACCTTAAGAGCTTAAACTGTGTATACTCCAGTAAACGTACGAGTATAAACTGTGTCAACATATGACAATTTAAACCCTAAGGTTAATGCCGGTCAACACGTAACCTTAGGTCAACGCCAGTCAACGCGTTGCGGTCAAAAAAATCAACGTACGACGTTCAAAACCCTAGGTCAACGCCGATAAACGCGTAACCCTAGGTCAACGCCAGTCAACGCGTTGCGACCAAAAAGTCAACGTGTGACGATCCGAAACCCTAGGTCAACGCGTAACCCTAGTTCAACGTCGGTCAACGCGTTGTGACAAAAAGTCAATGTACGGCAGTCTGAAATCCTAATTCAGCACGATGTGACGGAGATAGTCAGTTCAAAGTCAATTCGATGACACGAGCCAAACTCAACTCATCAGTTTTAGATTTGAGACTTCGACAAGGGCCAGCCGAGAAACGCAGCGCCGAAAGAACTTCAGCTATTCGTCAAAGCATCGAATAGATTGAAAATCGAAGGAGTCAAGAATCGAAGCTAATTACAGGTCCTTTATACCGATCGAAGGCTGGACCATTCATATCCAAAGTATTCCAGCCTCTTCTATAAAAGAAACGAGTCTGGAGCGCTTTGGAGGGGGTATCTGTAGGCATCAAAAATTGCCTATACGTCTCCAGAACGGCTTAGTGCTAAGAAGAGATGATGAACATCACTATCCAAGTCACAGAAGCTTAATCGACGTCGACGAATGGTTGAAGTGACTCGACGGACTACGTGAAGCAACAGAGTTTCGGAATAACGAAGATACGGACTGATCGGGAGCCCCGCGACGTTTACAAAAGGCGCAACGCCCCTCATGTCTCATTCATTCTACAGATGATCCAATCATTGGAGCTTATATAACTCCTTGTCGGCTTTCCAACGCACTTTGAATCGCTCAAATCCGAGTTCGGACGAAGAAATTACGGCGGAAAAAAACGAAGATGTAAAAATACGTCTCAACATAAGATGAGACACCCCGAGGTGTCTCGGCCAAGGCCGAGACACCCTAAGGTGTCTCGGCCCGAACCGAGACACCCAAGGGTGTCTCGGACTTTGTGGAGTTATTTTGACCATGATTCGTTTTGAATCTGAAGAAACTCAAAACATAAAAATTGTAGATCTTTTTGTTAGCTTTCCAACCCATCTAGAATCAGGTCATTTAGAGGTCATATGAGGAAGTTATGACCAAATTAGCCGAGACACCCAAAGGTGTCTCGGACCTGGCCGAGACACCCAAAGGTGTCTCAGACCTTATAAAGCTGTTTTAACCATGACTCATTTTGAATCTGAAGAAACTCAAAACATGAAAGTTGTAGATCGTTTTTTTAGCTTTCCAACCCATCTGGAATCAGGTAATTTGGAGGTCATATGAGGAAGTTATGACCAAAATAGCCGAGACACCCAAAGGTGTCTCGGACCTGGCCGAGACACCCAAAGGTGTCTCGGACCTTGTGAAGCTCTTTTCACCATAATCCGATTCGAATCTGAAGAATCTTAAAAGATAAAAGTTGTAGATATTTTCGTTATATTTCTAACACAACTTGAATCACCTCATTATGAGGTCGGATGAATGAATTAGAGCCAAAATACTGAAGAGGGTACAAACTGTCTCGCACTTGGGACGTGTTTTGACGGTTTTCGATTGGTTTTAACCGCCCGGACCTCCTGGAAGCCTATAAATACAGCCCTGGAGCCACATTTTTTGGGAGCTAGAATTCTCGAGCGTTGACGAAGCCCTGCCAGATTGAGGACTGAAGAGCCACGAATTTTAGAGAGGAGGAGGAGACTTCAGCGGATTCTTCGTCATAAAGAAGAGGAGTTCGTTAGATCTACAGCCCGGTTCGTCCCTTAAGATTACCCCGTTGCGGTGATCTTAAGAAGAGCAATTATCTCGCTATTGCCGAGATAAGCGCTTCGGTTTCTCAAGGAGGAGAGATCGGATCGAGTTCATCGGCATAAAGAAGAGGAGCTCGTCAGATCTGCAGTTCCCCGGATCCGTTCCTTAAGATTATCCCGTTGCGATAATCTTAAGAAGAGCAATTATCTCACCGTTGCCGAGATAAGCGCTATAGTTTCTTGATTTCTTCATGAATCGACGGAGCTCTGCCCAATTTTTCAGTAATCGGATCTGATCGGCGGTGGTCCACGGATATCAACGTCCCCGTCACAGGCTAAGATCCCACGCAAGCAGCGGGCGATAAACACCCGTTGCGTTTGTTTGAAGAGAGTTGTATTTTTTTTTATTTTTTTTCATTGTGTAAGAAAGTCTTATAAAAAGACTAATTTTACTTTGAATCTGTAATCGATAAACGTGTAATAGATTCAGCAATGAAGAAATCAACTTTCACCGCAAACAGTTAGCATTGCCTCTGACGAGCCCTCTTTGTCAGAATTGGTGCGTCTTCGTTAAACAACTTCTAGAATAAATAGGAGTTGTGATCTAAAATCCCGACTTCATTGGATGTCGGAGGAGCGTTACGAGGGGATGCCTGATCAACAATTAGGCGAGAGTCGCCCCGTGCCTTCTTTGATGCCGATATCTTCTTGTACTTGCGGGATGAGGAAGATCTTGATGAGAATGAGGAGAGGTATTCCTCAAACTTGGCCTGATCAAACTCATATTCGACTTCTTCTTAAACCAGGATCTTGATTTGTGGTTGCGGCACAATAGTCTCGGCAGCGAGACTATTGGCTCCCACTGTGGTCGCCAGCATGTTCATGTCAAAAATTGATTTCTTCATTGTCATTGAATCTGTTACAATCGTTTATCAATTACAAATTCAAAAAAAGACAAAAGTCAATCTTTTTATAAGGTCTTCTTACGCAATGAAAAAATAAATAAATATAATGTCCTTAAAACACACGCAACAGATGTTTATAATCTGCTGCTTCGCGTGGGATCTTTGCCTGTACTGGGGACACGTTAGTGGACCATCACGGATCAGATCCGGTTGACAGAAAAGTTAATTAATGCTCTTGCTTTATAAAGGAAATAATCGCAGAAATGATAATCTCGACCAAGCGAGATTACAACTCTTCTCAAGATCAAAACTAAGTTTGATCTAGAGGAAAGGGGGAACGGACCTCAGATCCTTTGAATAGCTTCCTCTTTATGCTGAAGTTCGCCAAAATCTGCTAGTCCTCTTCTGAAATTTGTGCTCCACTATTCAATTTGATAGCAACTCGCTCTATGATTTTAGATCCCTACAAATGAAGGCCCTAGGCTTGTATTTATAGGCTTCGGTTGTAGCGTTTTAGGATAGGAATTGATGATTTGACCTCATCCGTAGTTAATAACTGCTTAACCATGTTTAGGGATAGCTTCAAAATAGTTGGGAGGCTCTGAAATAGAAAAATCCCATGAAAACCATCAAAAACCATCAAAAAACATGTTTTCGGTGTTTTTGGGCGCGAACCACCATCTGGTGGTGGCTCGGCCTTGGGCGAGCTAGTTTGTACTGCCTCGGGTATTTTAGCTCAAACTCTCTCGTCTGATCTCAGAATGAGGTGATTCAAGATGCATTAGAAAGCTAATGAAAATACCTACAACTTTTGTCTTTGAGCCTCTCCAAAATCAAATCAAATTATGGCCAAATCTTAGTTCTTTGTACGAACCACCAAATGGTGGCTCGACACTGTGCGAGCCAGTTTGTACTTCCTCGCGTATTTGGCTCTAACTCTCTTGTCCGATCTCACCTATAACTTTTATCTTTTGAGATTCTCTAGAATCAAATCTAATCATGGCCTAAATGTTAGTTTTTTGTGCTAGCTACCAAATGGTGGCTCAGCATTGTGCGAGCCAGTTTGTACCGTCTCAGATATTTTGGCTCTAACTCTCTCACCTGATCTCGAATGTGGTGATTCAAGATACATTGGAAAACTGATGAAGATACCTACAACTTCTAATGGGTGACTCACACATGGTGTGGGCGAGACACACATGGTGTTTCGCCCCTTTTCTACGAATCACAACTCCTAGCTGAGTTGTTTTGCCGTTTTGCATGTCACGTTGACTCGTACGCTTCACTGATTCGCTTCATGCATTTTGTTAACTTGAAGGTGGTCAGTAAGCATGTTGGCCACTTAGAGTTGGTCGGTGAGAGCGGACCACTTAGAACTGGCCGGTGAGCACGCGGGCCACTTGGAGCTAGCGGATGAGCACGCGGGCCACTTGGAGCTGACTGATGAGTGTGCGGGCCACTTGGAGGTGGCCGGTGAGTACGCGGGCTACTTGGAGCTGGCTGATAAGTGTACAGGCCACTTAGAGGTGGTCTGTGAGTGTGTCGGCCACTCGGAGCTGGCTAATGAGCGTACGGACCAATTGGAGGTGGCTGATGAGCGTATGGACCACTTGGAGGTGGCCAGTGAGTACGCGGGCCACTTGGTAGTAGTTGATGAGCGTGCGGGCCACTTGAAGATAGCCGGTGAGTACGCGGGATACTTGGAGCTAGTCAGTGAGTGCGCGGGCTACTTAGAGGTGGCCGATGAGTGGTGGGCCACTTAAAGCTGGTTGGTAAGCGCGCGGGCTACTTGGAGTTGGCCGATGAGAGTGTGTGCCACTTGGAACTGGCTGGTGAGTGCGTGAGCCACTTGCCTTGCTGTTCTGATGGCTTGTCGCTACGTCATCAACGATTCACAGCTTTGTTGTTTTGATAGCTTGTCGCCACATCGTCTGACGGTTCATCTCTCGATGACTCGTTGTCTCGAGCTATGTTCGGGACCTATAGACAATTTTTGACGCCTACAGAACTCTCGTCCTTGATATTTCCTTACCTCAAATTTTCCTAACCTCGACCTCTCGTCCTTGATTATTACGACCATTCGCTAGCAAGATCAACCGACTAGGGCTTTCGCCACATACGACCGTCGGTGTTCATACGGTTAATTTGGGGATTTTTGGTTTTTAGCCAAAATTAGTGATTTCCTCATTAACCTTCTGAGCTATTGAGGTATAAAAATAAACCCCTAAACCCCATATATTATCCGAGATTATTCGATTAATTTTTCAATTGTTTCATTTTATTTGTTAGTCGATTATTAGATCTTGCTTAGCTCTCGATTTTGTTACTATTGTGACTTAATTAGCATGTTAAAATCATCAATCATTTGAGCAGTTGACTATAAAGAAAATTATGGCCTAATTATGAGTTTGGATCTTTCGATCTATTGCGGTCGAATTTCTGTTCTTGTCTAGTGGTTGATGTTACTACTATTGTAGTATGAATAGTACTGAAAATGAGTCTATTAATTATTGGATGAGAAAATATTGGTAAAATATCTTGCATATGCTTGATAATTCTAGCATATATCCTTGGATAGTTATTTTTTATGTTATTATAGTGTTATAAATAATATTCTTTGGTAATAGCTACAAAATTCTATATACAAACATCGCCATCATGAGTTCAACCATTTGCGTGACTATCTTCTATTATTGCATAAATGTTTTAAACTATATTTTCTTTATAATTAATGTAGATGGATGGTGTAGATTAAGAACAAATAAAGAAGATGTGTGCTAATACATCTATATCTTCCATGGTTACAATAATAGCTTTTTTATTGAGATTGCGTGCTAGGCGCATATCAATTTGTAATGCTTCAAGAGAGGATAAGATGTGGAATTTTTTTATAGAAACGCCCACTTCAAGCATGTCTTTGAATGATATAGTGACAGTTGTATGTCTTATATTAGAATGAGTCTAACATAAGACCTTCCTCAAGCAAAAAGACTCAAAAATCCAATGATGGTGAATTGATACGTAGCTTTTTTAAGTTAATGTCGGAATCAATTCGAAATCAATACATCATACATTGGACTGAGCAATTAGCTACAGCTTTAAGAACCCATTGTGACACATGTAGTGGCATACTCCTCAACATGGTATTAGATCACTTGTATGAATCTGAGAAAGAGGCAAGGAGGTTTTTTTTTATCAAAATGAAGGAGGCCCGGAAGAGGTTTATTGAAAGTCTTACGGTGGCCCAAGGATGAGATATATCCTTAGCTTGATGAATTCATGTGATCTTGTGGGCCTTGTTATTCTGTGCACACGACACTCTATTTTGCTAAATCACATGATGTTCATATACTTTGCATTTGTGTTGCTAATTATTAAAATCCCACACAAACTTATAGTTTGTTAATTGCAAACTTTGGATGTTGCAAGTCATGTTGCTAATTGTGACGCCCCAGGGTTCACACAAGACTACAGTCAAAGGTAAAACCCAGATTGTCAAACCTTTCAAGCATCAAACACCATACTACGACATGTTTCACCATCACAGTCACTATCTCTCTAGTGGAAACAACAAATAGGTGAAGGTACAAAACAGGCAAATAATAGAAGTAGTACAAAATCAGAAATGCACAAAAAAAGTATATCAACAAATGAGCCTAACTAAAATAGAATAAAAATATCTCTGAGTCTGAAATACATCTCAACACAATAAGTCAAATAAAATCTCACTAAGGAACTCAGCCTCTACAAAATGAATACAACTCTAAAGTCTGAATAATGAACATAACTATATAGTAGAGCTTCAACTGCTAAAACTGTGCGACGACGACTATACTAGAACTCCATCATCCTACGGCTCTCTGAAACTCTAATCTGCCTGAAAGATACAATTTAAATAAAAAGAACAATAACAAGAGCGTCAGAGTGCTACAGCAAGATCACCTCCATCCACCCCTAGGGGAAGGGCTGCTAGATGAAGTGGAAGTTCTATCTATTAAGCATAGTCTACCTATATCATTTTTCCCGTATCTAATGGGGTTAATATTTAGACACCAATAAGACGAGACATAGTACGTCGAGTGAAATAATCCAAACAAGGAAACCCTCATATATATACCATATATCTCAAACTGTAGATCCCTAAATACCAATTCTAACTCTATGAATGAAAACAACACTCAAAAGAAATACTCCAAGCCTAAACCATATAGGACCAACGTCACAATGTCGAACTACTTCTCAAGTAGTTAGCGCAATAATAAGAGAATAACATCCAACTCAAAAAAATCACCATAGGCCATATCCTGTATGCCACAAATCAAGGAATATGCTCTACTCATGGGTAATCTAACATGGGAGTAACTACAACTGATAATACATATATGTATGCATCTCCTTGTGCTATAGCAATACTCTTGTAATATTCTTACTCAATCATTCTATGGTAATAGATTTTGTCTTTCTATTCTAGATACATGAAATGACGATACTTTTGTAATACTTTTACTCAATCGTCCAGCGGAAATAGGTTTTTATCTCCCTATTCCGGATATATAAAATGATGATACTTTTATAATACTCTTACTCAATTGTCCTACAGAAATAGGTTTTATCTCCTTATTCCGGATACATGAATAACGATACTATCGTAATACTATTACTCAATCGTTCTGCAGCAAATATGTTTTATCTCCCTATTCTGGATACATGAATAACGATACTATTATAATACTATTACTGAATCGTTCTGTGGCAAATAGGTTTTATCTCCCTATTCTAGATACCTGAATAACTATACTTCTTTATATGTGCTTACCAATTCAACTTACAACAAAAGTATGTTAACACAATATAAACTAATCATACGTGCACATATCTCGGTGTGCGTGTCCATAACTGATGTTCAACAATATCTCAGGTACTAAACAACTCTTAAGCATCATAATATATCAGTACAAGATTGAGAAACTCTCTCAAAAATAATAAACAATAGCGAAACTCAAGAAACTTTCACGTTATATATCAATTATTTCAAATCAGCATATTTGCAGTTTTTTCCAGAACATATTATTAGTCAATTGATCTCGCCCTCGTGTCGATGTTTTACTTCACAAAGCTCTCTAAACTCATAAAAAAAGATCTAAGTTTTTTTAAGGGAGAAGGTGGCTGCTAGGGTTCATAGAGGCAAACCCGAAATAAACCTGTTTAACCCGAACCAGGAAACCTAGTCTGACTAGAAAAACAACATTCGGTATTTTGGATGTAACATTACCATCTGACCTCGGAATGGGGTGATCTAAGATTTATTAGAAAGATGTTGAAGAGATATACAACTTTAGTCTTTTATACTTTTTGAGATTCTAACTGCATTGGTATGCAAAACATAGAAACTCATAACTGATCATTATTCCCAGATTTTCACTCTTTTGGCCTTTGTGCATGTTTTGTGCATTTGCACTCATATTTTCACAAATATACATTGAATTGATCTCAAATCAATTCTTATCATACTCAAACATTAAAATATGTTATTTTCCACTATATAACATATTTATCATTATTTATCATAAAATATTTAAATTTACGGTGTTTTACACTAATTCTTAAACACGTACACAAACTTATATTTTGTTAATTACAAATGTTAGATGTTACAATACATGTAGCTAATATTTTTTGTTCATTATATTCATGTTGCTAATTGTTATTATTGGTTATTTGTGCTTACATTGAGCGAATAGTTGTTGGTGCCTTGTGGTATATAATGCTTGGTATGAGCTAAATACCGCATGACTTCTTGGTACTCTATTTCTAGTATGAGATCTTTTCATACTTGTTTATTTAGATAGGCAATGATGATGATAATAAACTAAGAATGCAGCCTATATTTATTGTGTAATGCTTAGGCGACACAATTTTGTGTGGAATGCAACCTACGTTGATAATTTAATGTATGGGTAAGGCAAACCATCAAAAGAGCAGCCTATATTACATCATAAATGTTTAGGCGGGGTAATCTTTTATGAAAAATATATTTATATCCTGAGCCCTAGTAAGTATTCATGTAATGGTGGATTTAGGCGAGGCAATCTTTTATGACAAATATATTTATATCCTGAGCCCTAGTAAGTATTCATGTAATGGTGGATTTGTGCTCATTGTCGAGGTGTTGGTGCTGTTTTATTTTGGTTAGACTAATTTTAGAGCTTGTTTAGCTCTCTATTCTACATTGTATTGGTGGTTTGTGCTCATTGTCGAGCTGTTAATGATGTTTTCTTTTGATTGGACTGACTTTAGATCTTGTTTAGCTCTCTATTCTACATTGTATTGGTGGATTTATGCTTGTTGTGAGCTGTTGGTGCTTTTTTGTTACTATGCTAATTTCGAGCTTGTTTAGCTCTAGCTTATAAGGTTTTTGGTTGATATTTATGGTCAGTTTGAGCTGTTGGTGCTGGTTTTTTGTTACTATGTTGATTCCGAGCCTGTTTAGCTCTATATTCACATAATATTGTTCGAATTTGAGCTGCTGTTCGGTTTATATAGGTTCATGGCTGATTTCAAGCTTGTTTAGCTCTCTATTCTACGTTGTATTGGTGGTTTGTGCTCGTTGTCGAGCTGTTGGTGCGGTTTTCTTGTGGTTGGATTGACTTTAGATCTTGTTTAGCTCTCTATTCTATATTGTATTGGTAAATTTGTGCTCATTATCGAGCTGTTGGTGCTATTTTTTGTTACTATGTTGATTTCGAGCTTGTTTAGCTCTAGCTTGTGAGGTTTTTTGTTGATATTTGTGGTCAGTTTGAGTTATTGGTTCTGGTTTTTTTGTTACTATGCTGATTTTGAGCTTGTTTAGCTCTATATTCACATAATATCGTTCAGATTTGAGCTGTTGTTGGGTTTACACAGGTTCATGGTTGATTTCAAGCTTCTTTAGCTCTATATTGTTAGTTTTTTGGTTGATATTTAAGCTTAGTTTGAGCTGTTGGTGTATTTTTTTTCCTTTGTTATTATGCTGATTCGAGCTTGTTTAGCTCTATATTCACATAATATTGTTCGGATTTGAGCAGTTGGTGGGGTTTATTCGGGTTTAATACTGATTTCGAGCTTGTCTAGCTCTATATTCTAATGTTTTTTTACTATGCTGATTTGATTATGTTTGTGGTGTTTTGGTTCCGTTTGGAGCTCAGTTTGAGCTTTTGGCAATGATGATTGTCAACTAAATAAGATTACAAACTAATTTGCAATGTTCATAGTAAGATAAGGTGTTCTATACTACGTTATTAGAATGCAATCTACGTGAAGTTGTACGTTTCAATTAAGGCAATTAATTTTGATAAAAGATCAATAGCTGAGCTAAATTTCTACATGAAAATATCAAATTACGATATGAAATTGGCAAAGTGATACATTATTTATTTAGATCATTGATTTCGATCTAACCAAAGTAAATAAACTTCTAGTCCATGATGCTAGCCAATCCCCTCTTTACCAATGTTGGGCACAAACCCATTGTTACCAATATCGTGTGCGTGAGTTAAAAGATCATTCATATTCCAATTTGTATAGGTGATATCGTTGCAATAGGGACACTTCCACTACTCATTTTGGTCTCTAACTTTCAAAGCATTTGGTCTTAGTATTATTTTTACTTCTTACATAATATCACACATCTCATCACACTCTCGATCTTCATCTGTATATGAAAATAATTCTTCATATGTTGGTTTCTGCGGTATTTTCCGAGGACGCTAATTACAAAAAGAAAAACTAGACTCAAGTCATAAGGAAAATATTAATAGAATTTGTAGTTTTCTTAACCAAAATACATACCATTGAATTTGATGAACTTGACGACTCACCACGGTCTCTAACACTCTTACTCATGTTTTTCATTTGTGGAAAATTTCTGTTCATGAATATTTATAGAAGGATTTTATAAGATTTGAAAATGTGAAACTAGCCGTTAAACTAGCCGTTATAAAGTGATAAATATGGTAGTTGATACTTTTTTTATAAATTTGGCATATGTAACCAACCAAAAGAAAAGAAAAACTAGCTATTTCTATAAAGTATTGGGCATATTTTCTTGTTTTGAACCAAAAAAACAAAGTACAAAAAATAAGAAAATTGGTACTTTTTGACTTCTCAAAACATTTCCTATAATTTTTTTAAGAAATACAAGGAAATCTATATTTTGGGTGTTTTCCTTTTCCTATAATTTATAGAAATTCAACCAAACACCCCCTAGTATTAAGAGGAGAATATTATCTGATGGGATGAGAAGAGAATTGGGGATTTGATGGGGGTTGGGGTCTTTGAATGGGGAATTTTAATTTTGAGACCCTCTTTTGTTGTCGTTTGATCATACATCTGTTGGGGAGCTGTGCAGTGATTGCTCTCTTTTCCTAATAGCTACACTTTCTTCTTGGAATTTTTTGATAAATATCTTCCAAACTAATAAAAAAGTTAATTTTATAATTCAAATTATTGTTATAAATAGTTTACATCTCAATATATATTTTTTTCAATTTTACCTCTATGCTCCTAACCAGACCCCTTGTTATTAAAAAAATCTCTCTCAATGTAGCAATTTTTTGGTTTTTTAGTAGTTAATGAAAAACCATGACGTTTAATTTGTTTAATATGAAATTGGGGGGAAATGAAAAAAGGAGAAAAAGATGACATATTAAATTTTTAGAAAAATGAAGAAGAGAGGGGAAAAGGGCACACATTAAAATTACAGATGTTGTTTTACTAATTATCTAATAACTTATATTACATTTTAGGTAGAACATATAAGGGTATTTTCAAGTTGTTAGAAAATGTTTGTTATAGCTCCACTTGAAAACCACCTTGAAATCTATGGTAACATTTAGATACCATGGTGTTTTTAGCGTTTCCATGGTGTTTTTTGTCAAAAACAAAACACCATGTGTTTGGAAACCATGATATTTTTGTTAGCCTACAATATCAAAAACTAAAAACACAACACTTATTTCAAACCATCAAAAAGGTATTTCAAGTTTGGTGTTAATGTTTTACATTTCAAGGATGTTAATATAATATCTAACATTGTGCATTAATAATATATTTAAAATAATATTTTTTACAAAAATATGATATAATATTAAATTATATTATTTAATATGTTACATAAAATATGTCATTAATGTATGAATAATGCATTATATAATATATTAATTTTTTAGATGTTATGTAATAATAATATTTAATAATAAAATAATAATTGCTATAAGCGCGTTCTTTCCCAACGAAAATGGAAAAAAGATTAATATTAATATATTCATAATATATTATATAATAAATTATAATATATTACATTACAAAATAATGACAAAATAATTATATATTATAAATTAAATAACTTATTAATGATAAATTACATATATTATAACAAATATTAATTTAATAATAATATCATAATATAATAATATTATATTAAATTATAAAAATAAGGTGTTAACACATTATTATTTATAGAAGTTAATATATTAATGACAATATTATATTAAGATAAAAAATAATTAAATATATTAATATTTGAAAATAATATAGAAGTCTTATGATATAATATATATATTATAAATATGTATAGTATATAACATTATAATCTATTAGTTATATAATATTATAATATGTTAATTATATATAACATTATAATATATTAGTCAAATAGATTATATTATAATTAATATTTAATATATTACTAACATGTTTAATATTAATGTTATAAAAGGTTAAACTATTGTTGGTCAAAAATAGTTGCCACGATATTTTGGAAACACTTGAAGAAAAACACCATACAAAAATCACCATAGTATCCAAACATACATGTTAATGTCAATTATCTAACAGGGAGCTTAGTTAAGGATTAATGTGGGGTTGGAGTCCTCAAACTTCTTCAAATGGCTGATCCAGGAGCCTAATGCTCTTCCCTGCACACGAAGAACTCGTAAGAGGCCGGAGTTATGTTCTCTGGTTGTTCCTTCGACGATCAAATCAGTACATGAACTTGAGTGGGAAAATATGAGATGCTGAAGAAAGTTTCAAAGTTGTGCGAAAAGACCAGAGGGCTACCTTGATCTACATAGCTTCTTTTATAAAGGATCAAAAGCGCAAATAGGTAACTTGCACCGAGTCAAGGGGTGCAGTTGACCCGGCAGATAGCTGACAGGTGTCGACCACTAGTGAAGATGGGTCATCCAAGTGATTAGTGCAAAGTGACAACAGCTGCTTAATGCTGGCTAGGTATGATGAGCCATAAAGAATATGGGGCTAGAGTTATGATGACTTTGTCAGAGAAGTTAATGCAAACGTAGTTGGTTCTCGGTGGAGGGTTTGAGGATACACCCCCTCTCTAGTCATCTGGCTAAAGGCCGATAAACATTGCTTTTTTAGTCGGTTACGCAAGTTGTCGGCTGATATAGCGAGCCGAGTGAGGGTGCTCATAGGATCGGTCTTGTGGGTAGGCTGACAAGTATCATCTTTTAAGTCGTCCTTCAAAGTTCTGGACCTGGACTGGAGAGAAGGGACTCGGCCTGGCGAGAAGGGATGAGTCTGCCTGGCGAAAAGAGACGCTTAACTTAACTTGGTGAGAAGGACTCCCATCTTGTCCTGGCAAGAAGGGGCGACTCACCCAGACGAGAAGTGACACCTGTCTCAACCTATCTGGGTTGGCTTGGGGTACAATCTTCTTAAGACATGTATTAGCTAGTTGAATATTGATTAACATTTTCTTATTTCTATGGCACAGCACTGGCCCCTTTCGTTCAGACTCGGTTGGCCGAGTCTGAGTAAAATTAAACTTCGTACCTCTATACTAGGGATGCATCGACCTTGTGCCTTAGGTTTACTCGTGATGACACCAAAGTCTTATGATGCATTCCTAGGATTTATGAAGATACCAAGGTCTTCGGAGTCGGAGACGATCGAGTTGATGACGTGTCATGGTCTTGCTCATTAAAATAATGCTAATGTTTTTGGTACGTGCCTTAGGCTTATCTGACTATATTTTAGGGAGGTATCCTAAGAAATGTTTTACGTTTCATGACAAACCTATCGGTTCTCTAGGTGTACTCTTCATTTAGTCTTGGACGGAAGTTCTTGACTACCTGGGCTGTAAGAGACGCCTGCCTTAGTGTTTGGTGGAAAAATTTGCAGTAAAAGAAACGAAGGAAAATTGATTTGTATTCCTTTAATCTCAGTTACAATTGGATATTCCGATTACAAAAGAGAGGAGAATGATCTGGATTTTCCCCTTTATTTAATTCTGGGTTCTTCACGGTGGCGATGGAGTGCCTCCCTCGAATGCTCGTGTCGAGTTTGCTCTCCGTTGACGATCCGAATGTCTTGATTCACTGGAACGTGTTATTCTCCTCACGATTTGACGTTGTGAAGAACTTGCAAAGCAAGTTTTAGAACTCTTGATGAGTTGATTGATCTTAACCCTAATTGGTTAGACAAGCCAAAGATCTCTTCTTTTCTGCCAAGGAGAAGGATCCAAAAGCTAGCCCCGAACTAAGCTGATTTCTTAGTTATTTATAGGGGATTAAGGGGTATAACCGCCCCCTTAATTCGCTCCTAAGTGGGGCTAATGGGATGTAACCGTCCCTTAAATCACTCCTGAGTAGAGTTGTGATCCCCTCAGATCGTGAGAAACTGTTTTGAAACTGTTCAGTTCGTGTTTGAACTAGTCAAACGCAAAATCCGCGTTCTGGCGTGAATTTTGCATTCAAACGCAGTGTCTGGAAGCTTGAACGTAGTGTCTGGAAGCTTGGATGTAGCGATTTGGAAGCTGCATTGGCAGCATTGGAAGCTGCGTCTGAGCTGCATTTGTAGCGATTTGGAAGCTACATTGGCTGCGTTGGAAGCTGTATCTGAGCTGCGTTCGTGGCTATAAACGTGGTACGTCTTGATGTTGGTATGCGGGGACGACTTCCATGTCTTGGTTTGAAGAAACCAGCAATTTGTAGTCTCTTTCTGTCAGAGCGTTGCAAAGATCGTTATTTTGTAATCTTTGCTTTAGCTCTTTGATATGTGAGAGTCGTCAGATTATAACTCCCGATGTTGATTGTGGAGGCTGTTGATTAGAGATTTCATTAGTTGTTACGAATGTCGTCAGATTGTAACCTTCATCAATCTACGTGAAAGTCTTCAAATTGTAACCTTCTGGAAGTTGTCAGAGTGTAACTTCCATCGTCGGTGTTTTGATGGGGATCAGCTATCTATTGTGATTTTTAAACAGCCTACAGAACCCCCTCCAAAGTTTTCAAAAGTTCGCGGTTGACTGGGATGAATTTTCGGAATACTTTGGATCTCAACTCTAATCTTGGAGCTGTTGATTCCTTATGGTAAAGGATTTGTTCTCAGCACTTGCTTCGAAGGCATCTTGGTTGAAGGGATTTGCCACGTAGGACCTGTGTGAAGGTATGCGCCATAATCCTGCTTCTGGAATGTGGGGGTAGACCCTACATTTTAAACTTGTGATGCGGGTCTCACCCTTGCATGTTGAATTTGGAACACGGGTGTGACCTCGGCGTTCGGTTTTTGCATCGCGGGTCTGACCTCAACGTTTGACTTAAGACATGGAAGTGGCTTCCGTGCATTTTGACTAATTCTTTGAGACTTGTCTTTGGCTCATCTGTTTTAAGTCTCGGCTCACATCCATTAAGCTGATGGGCCTGCAAACGTGCATAGGATTTTTGGCAAACCCTCAGCCATCAACGGATTTGATAAGCCTTTACCGGCTACCGTTTGAGTCGGGCAAGCATGTGGACTGTCTAAGTCCGTTCCACATGTAACGTTGTGCTAAGAGAATAAACCCTCTTAGACTTGATGCTATGATTTTAAATACATAGACTTTGTCATTTTCACAGGAAAAGACTAACTGACAACGCGTGTTAGGCGTAGGCTTATCTCTAATTAGGGATCGAGATAAAGTCCCCCATGCGTGTGAGGCATGGATTTTTTTGATGTCCTTTTCACGGTAAAAGACTAACCGGTAATGTGTGTTAGGCGTAGACTTATCTCTAATTAGGGATCGAGATAAAGCCCCCCATGTGTGTAAGGCATGGATTTCGGTGTTATTAATAACAACGTGCCATGATGTTGAATACGTAGGCTATATCATTTTTACGGGAATGCGCTACCCGGCAGCATGTGTTAGATACTTACTTATCTCTATTTAGGAATTAAGATAAAGTCCCCCATGCATGAAAGACATGGATTTTTGGTGCTACGATGTTGAATACGTAGGCTTCGTCGCTGTTTCTTCCTGTGTTACTTAAAGCACTGAAAGAAAGTTGAAAGCGTCAGAGGTGTAGTATTAACTTGGCATGAATTTTCACTTAGAGTAAAATTCATAAATTTTCTTCACTATCCCTAGGATAATTCTAGAAAATCTTTAATCCCCTGGGGATTTTATAATGAAAACTTACTATTCTTGTTGAAAAAAGATTAACAAGTTTATTGGGGGGGTTGACTGTTAGAGGTGTGATGTTAACCTAACAGTATTTTATGGGCCTATCGCTCTATTAAAGAGAGTCGATAAGTTGATTTGGTCGGGAATTTGTTATGATCGGAGCAACTTTGTAGACTTATCATCCTATTGAAGAGGATTGATAAGTGGATTTTGTCAAAGGTGTGATGTTAACTTAACGGGAATTTGTTACGATCGGAGCAACTTTGTGGACTTATCATCCTATTGAAGAGGATTGATAAGTGGATTTTGTCAGAGGTGTGATGTTAACTTGACGGGAATTTGTTGCGATAGGAGCAACTTTGTGGACTTATCCTATTAACGAGGATTAATAAGTAGATTGTCAGAGGTATGGTGTTAACATAATAAGAGAATGTGTTGCGATCGGAGCAACTTTGTGGACTTATCATCCTATTGACGAGGATTGATAAGTGGATTGTCGGAGGTGTGATATTAACATGATAGGAAGATGTTATGATCAGGGCAACTTTGAGGACCTATCGCTCTATTAGAGAGAGTCGATAAGTTGGAAGTGTTGCGATCGAAGCAACTTTGAGAACCTATCGCTCTATTGACGAGAGTCGATAAGTTAGAGGTGTTGTGATCGGAGCAACGTTAAGGACCTATCACTCTATTGAGTAGAGTCGATAAGTTTATTTTGTCAGAGGTGTGATATTAACGTGACAGGAAGATGTTACGATCAGGGCAACTTCGAGGACCTATCGCTCTATTGGAGAGAGCCGATAAGTTGATTTGTTAGAGGTATGATGTTAACGTGACAAGAGAATGTTACGATCGGAGCAACGTTGAGGACCTATCGTTCTATTGAGGAGAGTTGATAAGTTGATTTTGTCAGAGGTGTGATATTAACATGACAGGAAGACGTTGCGATCAGGGCAACTTCGAGGACCTATCGCTCTATTGGAGAGAGTCGATAAGTTGATTTATCAGAGGCATGATGATAACGTGACAAGAGAATTTTGCAATCGGAGCAACGTTGAGGACCTATCGTTCTATTGAGGAGAGTCAATAAGTTGGAAGTGTTACAATCGGAGCATCTTTGAGGACCTATCGCTCTATTGATAAGAGTCGATAAGTTAAAAGTGTTACGATCAGAGCAACTTTGAGGACCTATCGCTCTATTGACGAGAGTCAATAAGTTAAAAGTGTTGCGATCGGAGCAACTTTGAGGACCTATCGCTCTATTAACGAGAGTCGATAAGTTAAAAGTGTTGCTATCGGAGCAACTTTGAGGACCTATCGCTCTATTGACGAGAGTCGATAAGTTGAAAGTGTTACGATCGGAGCAACTTTGAGGACCTATCGCTCTATTGATGAGAGTCGATAAGTTAAAAGTGTTGCGATCGGAGCAACTTTGAGGAACTATCGCTCTATTGACGAGAGTCGATAAATTGAAAGTGTTGCGATCGGAGCAACTTTGAGGACCTATCGCTCTATTGATGAGAGTCGATAAGTTGAAAGTGTTGCGATCGAAGTAACTTTGAGGACCTATCGCTCTATTGACGAGAGTCGATAAGTTAAAGGTGTTGCCATCGGAGCAACTTTGAGGACCTATCGTTCAGTTGAGGAGAGTCGATAAGTTGATTTTGTCAGAGGTATGATGTTAACGTAACAAGAGAACGATCGGAGCAACTTTGTGGACTTATCACTCTATTGAAGAGAGTCGATAAGTTAGAGGTGTTGCGATCGGAGCAACGTTGAGGACCTATCTCTCTATTGAGGAGAGTCGATAAGTTAATTTTGTCAGAGGTGTGATATTAACGTGATAGGAAGACGTTGCGATCAGGGTAACTTCGAGGACCTATCGCTCTATTGGAGAGAGTCGATAAGTTGATTTGTCAGAGGTATGATGTTAACGTGACAAGAGAATGTTACGATCGGAGTAACTTTGTAGACTTATCATCCTATTGACGAGGATTGATAAGTGGATTTGTCAGAGATATGATATTAACGTGATAATAGAATGTGTACTTGTGACTTGCACAAGATTTTAGGAATTAGCGTCTCACTGGGGAGAATTGCTAAGTGAGTTTTATCACTAGAAGCGATGAGTTTTGATATTTGTGATTTGAATAAGATTTTGAAGACTTAGTGTCTTGCTGGGGAAGATTGCGATTTGAGCAATTTTGAAGACCTATCATTCTATTGATAAGGATTGATAAGTTGATTGTTAGAGGTGTATTGTTAACATGACAAATTGGGAGTGATGCGAGTTGCATGCATACTCAGTGGGGGTGATGATCGTCAGAAGTGTAATGTTAACTTGACGATGTGAAAGATTTATTACTCTTAATCCAATGGATTCTAAGTAACCAATCCCCAGTCTTGATTAAGACTTAGCAGGAGAATAAAAAGAGGTAGACAAGGCACATCACCTAGTGGGGCACTATCCATGAAGTCGGAATAGAGGCACATCACCTGGTAGGCCATTATCTGATGAGTTTGACTATCAGAGGTAACTATTAACATGATAGTTTTGTGGACCTGTCATCCTATTTAAGAAGATTAGCAAGTTGATGGATTATTAGTGATAACTGTTAACGTGATAGTTTTGTGGACCTACCATCCTATTTAAAAAGATTGACAAGTTGATGGACTATCAGAGGTAACTGTTAACGTGATAGTTTTTGTGGACCCGCCATCCTATTTAAGAAGCACTAGTGGAAAACTAGGTATCGTTGACGGGCATTCCCGTCAAGAATGCTTCAAATCCCGTCAGTAATGCTTATCCTTGACGGCTTCCCGTCAAGGATAAGCCGTCAGCGAAAGTCCCGTCAGGGAAGAACTATCCCTGACGGGCAGCCGTCAGTAATGTTTATTACTGACGGCGTAAATGCCGACGGCGAGGCCCGTCAGTGAAAGTGAAACATCGCTGACGGGAATCCCGTCAGCGATGTTTTACTATCACTGATGGCCTTACCATCAGTGATAGGCGTTACTGACGACTGAACGTGGTCGCTGAAAAGTTAAACGTTGACGAGTACCCCGTCAGCGATAGGTATCGCTGACGGGGTCTCGTCATCGATGTTATGTACATCGCTGACGGGAACCCCGTCAGCAATACGTATCGCTGACGGGAGCCCGTCAGCGATAAGTAATATCAGATAAAAAAAATTCTGCTGATTATATTCAGTTCCCTATACATATCAACTCACTGTACATACAAATCTCCAAACGATATTTCATACGCATTCCAAAACATCTCGAAATGAATACAATCCACATCAAACCAATTAAATCTCTCATCCAATCAATTTTCACAAACATTCGAAATATGAATACAATCCACAACAATTTTCACAACAAACCATACACACATGTCATAAGTTCTAAATCCACATCAAACCATACACACATGTCATAAGTTCTAAATCCACATCAAACCATATCATAATCTCAACTATAAGCCACAATATACAAACATGAGTTTAGGATATAACTCACTAAGATAGGTCATCCGCCCTATCCATGTCATCGTCCGCGTTGCCACTGGCGGCTCCATCCCTACGACTCGTGCTCCTAATAGCATCATCTCCACCCTAACAAAAAAATAATTTAAATTTAGAATCACATAATATTGTGTGTAATCATGTGTTACATATATAATAAGTATACCTGTCTGCTACTCTCTCCACTACCAGTAAATGCCTTTTGAGTGGCCAAGAAGTTCATAATCTGGCTTTGCACCCGAGTAGGAACCCGCCTTCTACAAGGTTTCATTATTTGCCTAGAAACCATCACAAAAGTAGCAGTAGGCTGGATCACTCGCATAAGCTCCTCTTGAATATCCTCCCACATCTCCTCGGGAATCTGACCATCTAAAATATTCATCACAGAGGAAACAAGCTGCATCGCCTGCTGAGTGCAATCCTCCTGCGGCATGTAAGAGGGCCCCGATGGCATAGTCGATGGTGTGGAAATCGGCGGAGGCTGGAATTGAGTAGACACCCTCTGAGCTCCAACTCCCATCCACCTGGTCCTCCCTTTTTTGGGAAATCCACAAACTAAATGGCTCACATTATAATTTTGCTCTCTAGTCAGGGGCTCCTGGCTCTGTGCAACAACATCAGAATATGTGTTTTCCAGAGCTTCCTAGAAGACAAAAAAATAAATTTAAGAATTGACCTTTTAAAAATAAAAGATATTTACCTAAACAAGTAAAATAAAAGATGAAATAGTTCCACAACTGAGGCGGGCTAAGTGCTAATAAATAGTTGAAGGTAGCCATGTGTAACATAAAAGTACATGTGAAGAAGGGTGTTAAGTGCTAATAAATAGTTGTCAAGGTTCACTCAATTTCATGTTTAGTTTAGAAGCATTAAGCTACATCTGAAAGTCTCATGGAAAATAGATCATTGACAAGAATAAGATGTGTAAAGTCTCATGGAAAACAGATCAAATATTCTAAGAAGCGGAGAGAGTATATATAGAAGATTAAAAGACTTTATACCGTTGTCCGGCAAAATTGATCCTCAATCTGGGCAAATGAAGTAGTCCCCGTATGATGATCATAATCTTTTTTCCATCGATTAAGTTTATTTCTCCGACATTTTTTCTTCAACATGAACAAAGAGAATTTTAGTGCATAGTATAATATACAATGAAATATATCACTAGTTTCAGATAAATAACTTGATGATAATAACTACTATACATATTTACCTGGTGCTCCTCTTGGCCCCACAATATTATAAGTGCAGCTAAGTGCTCAGGCTCAACCCTCTTATCTCGCTTGTATATCCTCTCCCAGTTGTGAGTGAAACAATCAAAGCATTTCTTCTTTATCTCATGTCTCCACTCCCGAAGAGAATGCTTGAACTTTCCCTGGTATCCAAATAAAAATTCCCATCCTACGGGATTGTCTTCGATGTTGAAATATCTCTAAAAAATAAAATTATAGTTAAGCATGGACAATTGACAGAATTAAAAAATAATTAAGCTAAATATAAGAATTTACCCAACAATCTCGATATATACTCTCCAGGACATGAAATGGCTGCTCCCAAGCCTCGTAATAAGGATTCACATGATCACTCCTCCGTATCAAGCATCCAAGGTATGAGCTGAAGTTATTAGCCCATTGTCCGGTTGGAATCCCATTGTCTGATTTTACCATCATCAGTACGTTTATCCATGTGCCACCTTATTTGCTTAGCAGTGTCTTTATTCATATACAACCGTTTTAGCCTTGGTATTAAGGGAAAATGACGCAGGACCTTTGCCGGAATCTTCTTTTGCTTAAACATAGACCTTGCTGTCCCATGTGTTGAATAATTTTTGCATTGTACCCATCGTGATACTCCACAAATTGGACACTCCTGAAGATCTTTTTTATCTTTATAGTAGAGGATACAATCATTAGGGCATGCGTCGATTTTATTGTAATCAAGTCCTATAACGAAAACAATCTTCTTTGCGTTATCATAATTTTCTAGTATGCTCTCTTTTCCATTTGGAATGACTTTTCTCAACAACACAAGCAACATATTAAAATATTTATCTGCAATTCCACTAAGAGACTTTATACGCAAAAGACGCAGCATAAATGATAACCTGGTGTACTGGTGCAACCCTCGTACAGATCATTTTCATTGTCGTCTATTAATTTCATTATCTGTGCCAGCTCCTCATGATCAGTCACGCCTCCAGCATTTCCTGCCTCGTTAGCATCCTCGGCATAATCAAATTGATCTATATTAGGAACTGTTAACATATCCGCGAGCATCGTATGTGTATCATCTATTCTCGTATCATCTATTCTCCCACCAGAAGTACCAGTATCCGCCATCAGTTCCATTTCTTCAAGACATCCTTCCCCATGAAACGTCCAATATTTGTACTCCTCATGGAATCCTGATATTAAGTGTTTTTGTAAATTACTTTTATCCACCAACGCCCTATTTTTACACCAACAGCAGGGACAATACACGACATCACTATTTAACTTTCGTGGGTCTGCCAATGCGTACTGTATGAATTGATTTATTCCATCTTTATATCGACTATCCCTCCTGTTTCCGGTAAAAGTTGCTGTTTTCATTGATGTTCTCTTTTTCGAGATCTGTTACAACTTCAAGCGTTACAACAGGATAAAATGAAAACAAAAGGGTTACAACTTTAACGAAAATAAACACGAGATCCCGGTTTGGTACGGTCTCGCTTGCGTGGGTTGTTGGCCTGTGACGGGGACGTCGATATCCGTGGACCGCCGACTCTTCAAGATCCTTTCCGGTAAAATCCGGCAGAGTTTCGTCTATCCGCGGAGGGATATAGAAACAGAACTTCGTCGATCCGCGTGAGATCTAGAAGTTTAAAGCGTATATCTCGGCTAACGCGAGATAATAGCTCTTCTCAGTGTCGCCTGCGAAGGGCAACACCAAGGAACAGAAGAGGGTGAATGAAGGGGGCTGATGAAGAACGCCTTACTCCTCGATCCGGCAGGGCTTCGCCGCTCTCTTGCAGACTCCGACTCCTCACTCCGGCAGGGCTTCGCCGCTTTAGAGAAGACCAATCCTTGGCTAAGATAATTCAGCCTTGAATTGGGAGCAAAATCAGGAGCCCCTTGGAAAGAAGGCCTTAGGGGTCTATTTATAGGCTCATGAGAGGGGGGGAGGACACAAGGGAGACACCCCTGGGGTGTCTTGGCCTTGCCAAGACACCCCTCGGGTGTTTCGAGCCTGCCGAGGTGTCCACAGGTGTCCCGGTTCAGTCCGAGGTCCTGCCGTTGTCCTGCCGTTGTCCCGCCGTTGACTCGCCGTTGACTTTTCGTCCGAACTCGGATTTGAGTGATTTTGGATGCATTGGAATCTTGACGGCGAGCTCTGTAGGCCCTGATGGTTGGATTATTAGTGGGGTGATCAGAGCACAGCGGGCGTTGGTCCAATTGCGGTGATTGTGGGGTTTTCGGTCAATCTGCATTCCCGCGATTCTGACATTCGTTGGCTCACGTCATCCGTCGGTTTGCTTCAGTCGCTCACCGGCGTCATTTGAGCTCTTGTGAACTGGGTAGCGACGTTCAATCGTCGATCGTTAACACCGAGCTGTGAGTGGGGACCTATCGGCAATTTTCGATGCCTACAGATACCCCCTCCAAAGTGTTTCGGACTCGTTTCTTTTATAGAAGAGACCGGAATACTTTGGATATGATTGGTCCAGCCTTTAGTCGGCCTAAGGGACCTGTGGTTTGCTTTAACTCTCGGCTCTTTCGATCTTCGGTTTATCCGGTGCTTTGTCGAATAACCGAAGTTGTTCCGGCGCTGCGTTTATTGCCTGGCCGTCGTCAGAGTCTCGAGTCTACAGCTGTTGAGTTGAGTTTGGCTCGTATCATTGAGTTGACTTTTGAACTTGCTATCCCTGTCACATCGTGTTGACTTGAGGGTTTCGGTTGACTTTTTGTTGCAACGCGCTGAATGACGTTGACCTAGGGTTACACGTTTACCGTAGTATGCCCTAGGGTTTCAAATCCGCATGGGTTGACTTTTGTCATCACGTGTTGACTTTCATCGCCACGTGTTGACTTTTGACGCAACGCGCTGTCCGGCGTTGACCTAAGGCTACGCGTTGACCGGCGTCCGCCTTAG
>BQKN01001021.1:109443-130820 GCA_022839385.1 Asparagus kiusianus
TGGATCTGAAGAGGAAGAATTTTATATTCTATCTTCAGGAGAAAAGGAGACTCGGGGTGGGACCTCCACCCCCAGAATCCAAAGAATGAAACTAGAAGTGGGATCTCCACTCCGAGAATCGGAGAGTTCAAACGACCGTGCCTTCAGTCGGCCTGGACCTTTGAACCTGAAGAGGAAGAATTTTATATTCTATCTTCAGCAGGAAAGGAAACTCGAGGTGGGATCTCCACCCCCAGAATCGAAAAGATTCAAACGACCGTCCCTTCAGTCAGTTTGGTCATTTGGATCCGAAGAAGCTCGATTTCTACCCTAACTTTCATAGGTTTGGTGGAAAAAGGAGCAGAAGCAATTTTTCGTTTATCGAAAAGTGATGGAACAACCCTAACTTTTATAGGTTTGGTTGTCTGGTTTGAAAGTGGACCTCTCGTTCATGGGAGGAATCGAGAAGGGATTTTGGCTGTGGTCCTAACTGTAGTAAGGTTTGACCAAGTGGGGAGTGTGAGAATGATCATTACCGAAAGAAGGTTTGATCGCCGATTTATGGACCTCTCGTTCATAGAAGGAATCGAGAGGGGAATTTGGCTTTGGCCCTAACTGTAGTAAGGTTTGACCAAGTAGGAATTGTGTGGTGAAGACTATGAGTCGTCTAACACCACTGGAAGTTTTGTGAGGGAAGATTAATCCGTTGACTGATTAGATCTCGTCTCAGCAAAAGAGTTAGAGTTTGATAAACGAGAACATTCGGAACCCGAATGTGGACTTCTTATTCATCTCTCTTACAGCGACCGGGTTATCCCTAAGAATATCCCAATGGGGTATTCTTCCGGGAACTTCCCGGTACGTCGATCTTCTGAAGATACTAAGGATAGTATCTTTTCAGGAATTTGCCATTTATTGGCATCATAAGCCGGTCACCATCTTTAGTGACTAAGCGATATGCGCCGTTCGAGTAGACTGTTTCTACTACGAACGGTCCTTCCCATTTGGGTTCAAATTTGCCTTTCTTCTTGGAGTTAAGGATCATAGGACGTCTTTCAGTTAAGACCAAATCCCCTTCCTTAAAACTCCTCTGTCGAACCTTTTTGTCGAAGGCTCGAGAAATCCTGGCTTGGTAAAACTCGATGTGCTGTTGAGCTTCCAGGCGCTTTTCATCGAGCATCTCGAGTTCTTCGAGGCGCTTCTGATGTTGTTCTTCGGTCGTCATCTGGGTTGCAAGAGCGATCTGAAGAGATGGAATTTGAACTTCCAGAGGGAGAACGGCTTCACATCCATACACCAATGAGTATGGGGTTGCGCCGGTCGGTGTACGCACCGTGGTACGATAGGCCCATAGAGCTGCTCCGAGCTTATCATCCCAATCCCGCTTGTTATTCTTCACAAGCTTTGACAAGAGCTTTATGATGGTCTTGTTGAAGGCTTCAGCCAATCCATTTGCTGTGGGATTGTAAGCCGTTGATGAGATGTCCTGAATTTTGAACTTTTCGCAGAACCTTATGAAGGCATTGCTGACAAATTGAGGACCGTTGTCATGTATGATTCGTCTTGGAACACCGTGCCTGTAGATGATATGGTGCTTGATGAATGCAATGACGTTGCTCGTCTTGACTTCTCTGAGTGGAACTGCTTCAGCCCATTTGGAGAAATAATCGGTGATGGCCAGGATGAACCGATCGCCTTTAACCGAAGGGGGATTTATAGGACCAACAATGTCCATTCCCCAGGTCTCGAACGGCCACGACATAACCGAAGGATGTAAATGTTCCGAAGGTTGGTGCATGTAATTCGCGTGTACCTGACACGCATGACACTTCCGGGCGTATACGATTGCCTCATGCATCATGAAGGGCCAAAAGTATCCCATTCTCCTGATGCGATCATAAAGCTTGGGACCAGGTTGGTGCGCACCGCACTCTCCTTCATGTGCCTCCTTAAGCACTTCTTCGGCTTCTTTGGTCGATAAGCAACGCAGCATGCCATCATACCCCCTGCGGTATAGTGTTCGATTCTCCGTATTATAGTAGAATCTTGGAGCTCTTCGTCTGATTGACTCTCTCTCCTTCACGTCTTCTGGCAAGATTCCATGTAGGACGTAGTCGATGATGGGGAAACGCCAATCTCGGGGTTCGAATTCAGCCTGGGTCGTGTGCGCCTCCTGAGCCTCTTCTTCCTTGTCGTCTTCATCATGAAGCGGCACTAAAAGTTGGTGCGTTCTTACCGTAACAAATTGCTCTGTCC
This sequence comes from Asparagus kiusianus, assembly GCA_022839385.1. Classification (NCBI taxonomy): domain Eukaryota; kingdom Viridiplantae; phylum Streptophyta; class Magnoliopsida; order Asparagales; family Asparagaceae; genus Asparagus; species Asparagus kiusianus. The sequence continues at coordinate 111,679 of BQKN01001021.1, forward strand.
CGGGAGGCTGTGCCAGAGATACAGCTAGAGCTGCCAATGCATCTGCATAGGTATTCTGTAACCGTGGAACGTGCTCGATGAAGAATCCTTCAAACGATTCCGCTAGTTCCACCGCCATCTGGTGGTAGGGTATCAAATCCTGGCTTCGGACTTCGTACTCCCCTTGGACTTGTTTGACTATCAGTTGAGAATCACCGAAAACTTCGAGATACTCAACCCCCAGCTCTTTGGCGAAGTTGAGTCCTATAATCAGTGCGTTGTACTCTGCCACATTATTCGAGCATAGCTCGGTTAATGAGTAGGCTCGAGGCATCACATGTTTTCCTGGGGAAACTAGGACCACCCCAACTCCGGAGGAGACCTTCGAACATCCAGGAGCACTTGTGGCATTAGCTGCCCGTGAAGCACCGTCGAAGTATAAACGCCACACTTGTTGGTGCGAAGTTGCGTTGACTTCGTAGGTTTCATCAGGTAAGTCGTCGTATATCTCGGCGGCGTCCGTAGTTGGATTAGCTGCCAAGAGATCACAGATGGCCTGTCCTTTTACTGACTTCTGCTGTTTGAAGTGCAGATCGTATTGGGACAAGAGTAAAGCCCACTTCGCTAATCGCCAGCTCATGGAAGCCGGTTGAGTCATGAACACTCGGACCGGGTTAACTTTGGAGATGACATATATGGTCTGTCCGACCAAATAATGCCGCATCTTTTGGATGGCGAACACTAAGGCGAGGCATTCTCTCTCAATCATGGGATATCGAGATTCCGCGCCCACCATGGTTCGGCTTAAGTAATACACCGCCTGCTCGTGACCGTTATCGTCATCTTGTGCAAGCAATGTACTTAATGAATGGCTCGTCGCCTTGACATAAATCAAGAACGGTTTGCCCGATTTCGGTGCAACGAGTACGGGAGGTTTTGAGAGATATTCTTTGATACTCTCGAACGCCTTTTGACAAGCCTCGTCCCATACGAATGACACGCCCTTCTTTGTGAGCCTGGAGAACGGTTGGCACTTCCCCAAGAGGTTCGAGATAAACCGACGGATATAAGCCAATCGCCCTTGCAGTCCTCTGAGCTCTTTGAGGTTCCTCGGAGGTTGCAATTCATTGATCGCCTTCACTTTATCCGGATCAATGTGAATACCTTTGGTGGTGACGACGAATCCCAGGAATTTGCCACTGGACATTCCGAGGAAAGACTTGGTTGGGTTCATCTTCAACTGGTGAGCCCGCATCAAGTCGAACATGGTCTTCAAGTCTTTGATGTGATCTTTCTTATCACGACTTTTCATGACCAGATCGTCCACGTAGCATTCGACGGTCTTTCGGAGATGCTCTTGAAAGATCTTCGACATGGCTCGCTGATATGTAGCACCTGCATTCTTCAAGCCGAAGGGCATGACTGTGTAGCAGAATACGCCGAGAGGCGTTCTGAATGCAGTGTGCTTCTCATCATCTGGATGCATCTTTATCTGGTTATAACCAGAGAAACCATCCATAAAGGACATCCTCTCAAACCCACACGTGTTGTCGATGATAACATCCGTGATGGGGAGAGGAAAATCATCTTTTGGGCAAGCAGCATTGAGGTCCCTGAAGTCGATGCATATCCGGATCTTCCCGTTCTTCTTCAGGACCGAAACAATATTGGCAAGCCATTCGGGATGTTGTTCCTCTCGGATGAATCCCGAATCGACGAGCTTTTTAACTTCAGCTTCGATCGCTTCCATCATTTGCGGACGAAACCGTCGTTGTTGTTGTTTGACTGGTTTGACATCCGGCTTAATGTTGAGACGATGCACCGTTACGTTTGGGTCGAGACCTGGCATGTCTTCATAATTCCAGGCGAACACGTCGATGTACTCCCGGATAAGGGAAATCAACTCCTCCTTCTCTTCAGGTAGGAGACTGTCGCTAATGAATATCGGCTTTGGATTCTCCTCGCTTCCCATATTCACCTGGACGACTTGGTCCTCGGTAGGAGGCTCTCTTTGCTCGAACCGATCGCCATACTGCATGTTTAAGTGATGAACCCACGGGTCTTCCCATGTCGGCATCTCATCATCTTCTTCTATTGTTGAAGGATCAACCGTGGTCATGTTCGACATTAGCCTTTTGAACATTTCACCAAGACTAGCGTCGGAATCCCAACCCGAAGAGTCGGAAGAATATCCCTTCCTAGTCTTGTTAGCGATTTGGTCGATGATTTGCCAGCCACACTCGTCATCTGATGAGACATAGCCTAGACCTCTTTTGTGGCGATAATAGTCATCGGGTTTTCCCTTCGGTACATAGGCCATCCGGGGTGGAACCCGTGGACCTCGACCAAAGAAAAGACCCTCCCCGAGCTTGAAGTCATACCCGTGCCTTTCCATCATGTTGCGCGCTTTCGCATCGTATCTGGATAGATGACGGGCTGGTTTATCATCGTCGTCTTCCTCTTCCATGAAGTGGTCGGGTATCAGAGATGCTCTTCCTTTGCCGTAGACGACCTCCTTTCCACCCCCAATCCCTGCGGGGATGATAAGCGTTGTTCCGCAAGGGTCGTGTACCTGCTTCTTCGTCAAACAAAATGATTGAAGAGGCATATACAAATCAGGGTTAGCATAGAGTTCATTAGTGATATCACCGAGACCCGTCGAGTACTCTAAATCATCGTTTATTGATAGTTCTTCGGCAAGTTGCCAATTACAACTATCTTCCGATGATTCATCATCGTCAAGATTGATTACAATGGGTACAATGTCGTTTAAAACAAAACCGCCATCATAATCAAACCCTGGTTCGGTATCAGCTTCATCACCGCTGTCCGTTCCTTGGGCCGATGGTTCAGTATCGGATTCAGCGCTGTATAAAAGGGAATCGGTGAAATAATTCTCCAATCCCTTGAACGGTTGCTTATCCGTGACCACCGTCTTGACTTCATTATCTGTGCCCACATATTTGAGGCACTGATGCAGAGTTGACGGGACTATAAGGTTACCGTGGATCTAAGGTCGACCCAACAGTAAATTATAGGAAGTTTTCGCGTCAATCACATAGCATGTTACTTCCGACTTCAAATCCCCGATCTGGCATTTGATTCGGATCTTCCCCAAGGGTTTGGACCCGCTGGTGTTGAATCCGTAAATCGTCGTACCAGTGGACGCTAATTTGCTAGTCGGGATTCCGAGATGATGCATCAATCGGAATGGCATGATGCTAACAGCGGAACCCGGATCGACTTGGATTCGGTTGACAACGCTGGAGCCAATGTGCCCGGTGAAATACAAGGGCCTATCATGCTTCGAGTTCTTTGTCTGCATGTCTTCTTTGGTGAAAGAGATGCAGGGGAAGTGATGCGCCGCCAGATTGCATTGTTGAGCTGACGACTCTGGTTCTTCGGAAGATGGCTTGATCCGAGTCAAGAATGCTTCAGAATCGCTCAAAGCTTCTTGTAGAGCTTTCCTTGTATCCTTTGACAACCGCAGCAACTCATATAGAGTTATCCGGGCCGGGATGTTAGCCAATTGCGCCATAATGTCGAAGTGGGGCTGAGAGCTCGTATTCCCCGGTTTGTCTCGCCCAATTGGATGATTGAATCGAGACTGCCTCGGGTTCTGAGCTTCTTGACGCACAGGCTCCTTCCCTTTCTCTTTCTGTGGGATTCTCTCCGTAGCCACCGCAGGTGTTGGGGGAATTGCTGAAATCCCTAGTCCTGACAGCGTCTTAGAAGGTGGGGTTTTGGTACCCAACTGCTCGGTAGCATCTGGATACTTGAAATGATACTCGTTCCCGCTTCGGGTTGCAAAAGCTTCTTGCTCGTCTTCAGAAAGCGGGAAGGTCGGAATTTTTTCATCATCCACCCCCGGTATAGCAGAGGCCCCGTAACAAGATTTTCCCTTCCTCTTCGACTTCTTCTTGTTCTTTGTGGAAGAGGTCGTGGCCCACTGTTCATCTGTGATCAAGTCCGGATGGACCCACAAGATCTCACCATTTGGGGCTGTGTGTGGCACAAGCCCTTTCTGACGTTGTTGGTGTGGATCATCATTCACCGTTTTCACCGCCGCTTTGATCACCGACTCGTGTTGGAACCAACTCGAGGGAACAGATCCGAAGCTAATGGATACGGTGTTTGCACCCACCTTCTTCTCTTTGGGCTGTTTCATGGTGATAACCCCAACATCGATTAGGGCCTGAATTTTATCCTTGAGGGCGTAGCATACCTTGGTAGGATGGTGCACCGCTTGGTAGAATGCGCAGTATTTCGGATCGTTGACCCTCTTGGCATCTTCTTGATCCTGAATCGGCGGCAGCTTGATCTTATTGTTCTCCACGAGGTATTTGAAAATACCCGGGATTTCATCCTCTTTGAACGAGTAGACCTTTGGGAACCTCGGCTCCCCAACCTTTTGCTTCTGGGGCTGTTGCTGCCACCTGGGTTGTTGGGGCGCCCTCTGTTGCTGCTGTTGCGGCTGCTGCGGCTGCTGCTGCTGTTGCGGTTGTGCTTGTACTTCAAAGACTTGATTTGCGACCACCGCATTTGCATGCGCCTTCCCTTTACCCTTGGGGGTAAAATTTGGTTGCGGGGCATTGTTGGGAATTTGCCCTCTCTCCGCCTTCTTCCTCTTGAGGAATCGCTCAGCTCGCTCCCCTCGCACCTTTAGATCTTTCCAGGTCTTTGATGGAGCCATCCCCATAGCTTCGAGGATGTCGAGGGTTAGGTTGTTGTGGCAAGTCTCGAGGATAAAATCCTCGCTGACCGGATCCCTGCAATTCATAGCTTTGTTCCGGAATCTCTTCACAAAGTTTTCAACCGTCTCGCCATTCTTCTGTTTTTCATCGAATAGCGTGCCGATCGAAATCTCGGTGTCATCATCAAAGAAGTTGGTTAGAAACATGTCCTCCATATCATCCCAGCCGTTGATGCTCCCGGGCTTGAGACGGCGATACCAATCGAAGGCAACTCCGCGAAGAGTGCCGACGAATGACCGCACCATGAGGGGCTCATTTCCGGAAATGATTCCTAAATGAGACTTGAAGTAGATTAAATGCTGGGTAGGGGAACCCTTCCCATCAAACGGCGTAAAGTTAATCAGATTAAACTTTGCCGGATATGGGATCGATTCCCATTCCCTTGGATAGGGGCAGGGTATACCAGACCTTTTTACCTCTTGAGCACTCATCAACGCATTGATTTTACTCTCCAAGTCCTTCATCTTCCTGTCCTTGCTCGTCTCGGTCTTCGAGTGGCTTCTGGGAGAGGCGGCGTGGTCCTCTTGGGCATTATCTTCTGCGGGACCACCCCCATTGCTGGTGTTGACAGGAGGGACGTTGACATTATCCCCTTCCCGTTCATGCTCCTCTGGATTGCGTTGACTCGGTTCTCCTTGGTGAACCGTCATCGCCGCGATCTGTTGGTCGTACATCTCCCTCATCCGCTGCATGGCCATCTTCATTTCAAATTTGAAGCTCTCCTTTTGCTTGGCCAGGGCTTCTTCAAGTATCTTCGACACTTGTTCGGCGCTGATCATGAGCGATTCATAAGGTTGGCCTGCACTTGAAGTCGTGTCATCGGATGCGACGGCGGAGCAGGTATCAGAATCAGCATCTGATTCTTCTTCTTCTAGGGAGAGTCCCTTTTGTACTCTTGGGTAATTCTTTCGTCTGATGGTTCCCGACCGCAACCACGTCATGCATCGGGATGCCTCGGCAAGCTGATCCAAGTTGAGATATGGTGTTGATCCCCCTCTGCCGGTCATGTTGGCCGACACTCTTGAATATTCATCCTCTCGGCGGAGCGATTTCTTCTTGTGGAAACGCTTCGGCTTGGAGAGTCTCTCGAACACCGAGATTCTTGTTGGGGTTTGAGCACAGCAACACTCGGACAGCACCGCCTTGATAATGTTGGCGCACGGGCAGCGGGACTCCATATCCTGCATGTATCTCTTTCGAGATTTTCCCACACCCCCAGCCCTGTAGTACAGCTCATTAGCTTGATAGCTGGAGCAACCTACAGAGTGTTGGTAGGTGTCCCTCGGTATAACACGCTCATCCTCAGACGAGTGTGTTTCCCTTTGGGAATGCAAAACTTGGTTAGATTTTTCAAGAGTGGCCCGTTCAATTTTACGCTTTTGGGAGCGTAGAAATCGAACGGGCTCTTTTAGTTCGACTCGCAACCCGGTGCGGTCGGTGATAGGGGCTTTCCCTTTTTCATCTTTCTTGGGGGGATTGATTCGACCCCCGGTCTGGTTTTTAACTTGGGGACCTTTCAATGGTCCCAGCCGTTCTTTGACGGGTATTCTTCCTCGGTTCTCCGTTAAGGGACCGAGGCGACTCGTCAAAGGAACCTGGGATCTTGAATGATCCCCTTTTTTACCTGGCCCTGTTGAGGGTGCCGGTACAGGAGGAGTAGGTTGATGTTTGGCTGAACTCTGGGTGTTGATTTTACCCTTCTTTGCTGGAGGAGTTGGTGTCGATTTAGGAACCTATACCGATCTACCTTTGGACGGTGTATTGACCACCGTTTCTTGCTGCATCTCCTCTGCCTTCTTTAGGAGAAGCCGGGCATGTGCGAGTAGAGCACGGCGCTTCTTGATTCGCTCCTCGAGCGTGGAGCGGTTCCTCTTGACGCGGATCCACTCGTTTGCTTCTGTTTTGGAGGGGAGGTTGATTGCTTGCCGTTGCTCTTGTCGCTGCCTCGACTTCAGATCCTCTTCATAGCGCACTCCATCTTTCGACTCCTTGGCCCTGGCGAGCTGTTGAGCGAGGCGTTGGCGACGTCTTTGGATCGCCCTTTTTGATGGAGTTGGAGCAGCACCACCCATTGCCTTTGTGGCTGTTAGGTCTATGTTCTTGACCACACTGATCGACGCAAGGCCGTTGTGTGGTGCAAGTGTAGCAGCGGCGACGGCGGGGTCTTGGATTGAGGAGTTGGAGATCCCGTGAGCCCTTTTGGGAGATGAGTTCCTATGCCTGCTTAGAGAGGCGGATCTGGAGGAGGAGGAGGAGAGGTACTCTTCGAACTTCTGCTGGTCGAACTCGTACTCGACCTCTTCATTCACCCGGATCTTAAAGGCCGGTTGCGTCACTCCGATCTCGGCAGCGTGATCGGTGGCTCCCACTGTGGTCGCCAGCTTGTTTCCGGTAAAAGTTGCTGTTTTCATTGATGTTCTCTTTTTCGAGATCTGTTATAACTTCAAGCGTTACAACAGGATAAAATGAAAACAAAAGGGTTACAACTTTAACGAAAATAAACACGAGATCCCGGTTTGGTACGGTCTCGCTTGCGTGGGTTGTTGGCCTGTGACGGGGACGTCGATATCCGTGGACCGCCGACTCTTCAAGATCCTTTCCGGTAAAATCCGGCAGAGTTTCGTCTATCCGCGGAGGGATATAGAAACAGAACTTCGTCGATCCGCGTGAGATCTAGAAGTTTAAAGCGTATATCTCGGCTAACGCGAGATAATAGCTCTTCTCAGTGTCGCCTGCGAAGGGCAACACCAAGGAACAGAAGAGGGTGAATGAAGGGGGCTGATGAAGAACGCCTTACTCCTCGATCCGGCAGGGCTTCGCCGCTCTCTTGCAGACTCCGACTCCTCACTCTGGCAGGGCTTCGCCGCTTTAGAGAAGACCAATCCTTGGCTAAGATAATTCAGCCTTGAATTGGGAGCAAAATCAGGAGCCCCTTGGAAAGAAGGCCTTAGGGGTCTATTTATAGGCTCATGAGAGGGGGGGAGGACACAAGGGAGACACCCCTGGGGTGTCTTGGCCTTGCCAAGACACCCCTCGGGTGTTTTGAGCCTGCCGAGGTGTCCACAGGTGTCCCGGTTCAGTCCGAGGTCCTGCCGTTGTCCCGCCGTTGACTCGCCGTTGACTTCTCGTCCGAACTCGGATTTGAGTGATTTCAGATGCGTTGGAATCTTGACGGCGAGCTCTGTAAGCCCTGATGGTTGGATTATCAGTGGGGTGATCGGAGCACAGCGGGCGTTGGTCCAATTGCGGTGATTGTGGGTTTTTCGGTCAATCTGCATTCCCGCGATTCTGACATTCGTTGGCTCACGTCATCCGTCGGTTTGCTTCAGTCACTCACCGGCGTCATTTGAGCTCTTGTGAACTGGGTAGCGACGTTCAATCGTCGATCGTTAACACCGAACTGTGAGTGGGGACCTATCGGCAATTTTCGATGCCTACACCTCCATCTATCAATACGAGGAATATCGATCCATGATTTGTCGGGAACTATCCTCATAGATCTGTATGATATTAAGCATAATTAGGTAATATGAATTTTTATTAGTAACGCATCAAATTAAAGGTTGCGTGATATTAACTTTCTTCACGATATCAAGGAAATTTTAATTATAATAATCTCGGAGGGAAAATTACCAGAACATAAATTATGTGGGAGTAAAATCTAACGCTCATATTTGAAAGTTAACAATTTAACGGTTGTCATAGGAAATGGACCTATCCCATTAGGAATATAGTAGTGTCTACAACTACCTTTATATACTTAAAGCGTTTTTATTTCTTAAAAATTTCGGCAGCACCTACCCGCAGTTCTCCGAGTACACTGTGCGGATGTTATAATGCGTATCAATCATCGATAATAGATCAATTATAGATCGATACGCAAAACAACATACGCTTATTGTACACGGAGAACAATGCAGTACGTGTTATCGAAATTTTTAAGGAATAAAAATGCATAAAGTATACAAAGATAGATGATACACTACTGTATTCCTAACCTGTACGAGAAGGGGACTCCTCCCCGGATAGATCTAATAATTATTGCATGTATATCATGCTCCTAACATAAATCACGTTATTCTCTTTAGGTGTAAAAAGTATTTTCACATCTAACTAAAATTACGTGAGTTTATATCAGAAGAGATTCACATCCAACATTATTAGACGGGAAACTAAGGGTAACGACTTTCGATTCATAAATCATGATATATAACACAATAAAACTTGTAATTACCCACAAGAGAATAAATTAACCAAAAGAGAATAAATACCTAGAGAGTAAATTAGCAGCTGGTCAACTGTATCATATCAAACACCAGCAAGTCATAAGAGGTTGGTTATCTGATAAATGTTCAAACTTAAGGTGATAACTTTCTGATATTTAGCCTGTTTTATAATGCGTAAAATTTGATAGTTGAACTTAAAATGATGCAGATAGTATAGCATACATATTATTTCACTAGTTGAATTTTTCTCTCAGAATAGCGCAATCTCTGAACCAATTTAGAGATGAACTTCAGACAAAAATTATTTCACTAGTGATTGCACTTTAGACTAAAAACTATCATGCTATTTAACCACTTTATTACAGCATATGCTTAATTTTGTTTAAGTCTGTATGTTAAAATTTACAAATAAAATGAGACTCAACTAGATTACAGCTATTTGTAAATATCAGCCAGCTTAATTGGTCGTTTTACAACTAATTATATATAATTTCTATACACCAAAATGCGACAATGACCAAAAATTACCGCTTGGATCTCCTGCAATGCAATCCAACAAAAAGTAAGATTCACTTGGACCTCCTGCACTGCAATCAAAGAAATCAGATCTGAAATTAGTAAAAACAACAAAACCTAAAATCATAAAATAAATTAAAATAAATTTGAAAAAAAAATCAAAGGAATCTTACGCTGCAGGTGAGGAGATGAGAGAGCTCCAAGGTCGACGGTGCGACGGCGAGCTCAACGGTCGACGCGGGGGCGGTACGACTGTGAGCTCGAGGGTCGACTGTGAGCTCGATCGAGGGCGGTGAAATCGAAGAGGGGGAGGGGAAGGTGATGGCGTTGGCTAGGACGGCGAGTGGCTGAGCTGAGTTCGCGCGGCGGTGAAATCGAGGGCGAGCGGCAGTCGGTTAGGAGTATTAGGGTTTCTACGAAGAAAAGGTCGCAGCGAAATAGTCATATAGCTAACATCGCTGACGGGCAACCCGTCAGCGATGTTTACAACCCGTCAGCGATGTTTTCATCACTGACGGGAGCAAAGAACCGTTGACGGGAAGATCGCTGACGGGAGTTCCCGTCAGCGATATAAACAACGCTGACGGGAATTTCCCGTCAGCGATGTTGCCGTCAGCGATGCTGTTATTTCCACTAGTGAAGATTGGCAAGTTGATGGACTATTAGAGGTAACTGTTAACTTGATAGTTTTGGTGGACCCGCCATCCTACTTGAAGAGGATTGGTGGGGGAATTTAGAGGAAATGGACTATCAGAGGTAACTATTAACGTGATAGTTTTGGTGGATTTCGTGGTTGACAGAGGTGTTCTATTGAACATGATAACTCAGAAAATTTATTACTCATAATTCAATGAACTATAAATAAACCAACCCCCAGTCTTGAACGAGTGCAGGGGGGAAAAAGGGTAGACGTGGCACATCACCTAGTAGATCACTATCTAACAAGTTTGACTATCAGAGGTAATTATTAACGTGATAGTTTTGGTAGACCCACCATCCTATTGAAGAGGATTGGTTTCAGTGGCCGTAGTATCTTCCCCTTCTGACTGAGAAGATTGAGCTTGGTCCGATTGCTCAGGTGGATCCTGCCTACTTTGTTCTTCAGATTTGACCCTGACAATAATCTTTTGAGCCTGTTTGCCTTAAGAAATTAGTTGTCTCCAGGAATGGCATTCTGTAACCCTCATTTGTACTAGAAGGTCGGTCTGCAAGTTATATCGACAGGTCTCCACTAAAGTAGATTGTGTCATACCTGTCGGGCATCGAAGAGCCATGCTTCGGAACCTCTTGACGAAAGCTTTGACGGACTTCCTCTTCTTCTGCTTAGTGGCGAGAAGGGTATGGATGGAGACTTTTGTATCCTCTTCAAAGAATCTTGACAGAAAAAGTCTCTCTAGATCCGCTCATTTTTGGATACATCCCGTAGGCAGTTTTCTGAACCATTCAAAGGCACTCCTTTGAGGGTGTCAATGAATAATCGAGCCAGAATGGCGTCGTTTGATATCACATTTTCAGTTTGTGACTTGAAATGATAGATATGTTGGTTCGGTGATCTTGTGCCATTAAAATTTTGTAGCGTCGGGACCTCAAACTTTGGAGGATAAGGGGCTGCGTCCCATTCGGCAGGATAGGGCCTGATAACTCCCTCATCTAGGAGCTCGCTTCTGTTGGTAATGGCATTGAGGCGGGCTTCTAATTCTTCTATTTTGGCAGACTGGAGATTCTGCTCGTTCTCCGTCTCTCTTCCTTTATCAGAGGAAGATTCCAGGTTGTGGGCTTCTTGATCAGAAGCCGTGTCATCAACCACTTTTCCCTTCCTTTTGCTTGTGTGAGGTCGGGATGAAGACGTTTTTCCTCTCCGGGAGAATTCTTGCCTAGGTAGCGAATCTGTCTCTTGAGATTTGGCCTTGTCTGCGAAGTTGAATCAACGGGGCTAGGAGTTCATTGATGGCCTTCTACTGAAATTTGAGCATGGCCTCCTGATCATCAAGTCTCTTCACGAGATCATCATGGTTTCCCGTCATGTAAGCAGAGCTCTCATGTTCAACAAAAGAGCTTGATGATTGGGACTCTACAATGGCTAAGTGTTCATCATCGGAATTGGTTCCTCTGACTAACCTCCGATAGTTGATAGGGAGAATGGCTCCTGTTCGCGTCCGAGTGTGTTGGTAGATTCCTTCAAACTCGTTATCGATTTCTCTGACGATCGGTGAACGACTTGTCTCAGAGTCATCGGAACTAGGACCCGAGGCTTTCCCTCTGCCGATCACATTGATAGTGACCCCAGGATACTCAGTCTCTAGAGACTTCTTACTGTAAGAATGTCGTCGTTGGTTGGGCAAAGCAACGTTCGTAAAATGGTCGAACACCAATAGTTTGGCCACATATGAGCAGCATTGACATCCTGAGAGGACCGTAGGAATCAGTCGTTCACATTGGAATGAACGAATGACTTGTTGCATCAGTCTTTCTTTCGATATGAACACTCTCAAATCTGTTGTAAAGATTCGAGGAGAATTACTCACTGGTTGTGAGGTTTGAATTGGAACCCCCAGTCCATGATTGGACAGGATTAGCTCTTGGTGAACATGGAGCTGGTTGAGATGCCTTGAATCCATGAACTTTTTATATCCACCCCTCAATCTAATTGCGCTACGCTGGTGGAACGTAGTCCCAAGATCTGCTTTTTGGTTCTGAAACGCATGCCTGAGAGTTACGTTCAGTTAATGGAACGCACTCCTGAAGGCTGTGTTTTGACTGTACAATGCACCACTGAGGGCTGCATTCAATCTTATTCACACAAAGCCTATGTTTGGGCTCATAGACGCGAGGCTTGCATTTTGAAGAAAAACGCAGAGCACATGGTCGCGTTTAGGCTCACAAACACGAAGCTCGTGTTGACTTAAAGATCAGCATTCACGGAGATGTGCTCGTCATAGGGATCTCCTCCTTCGTCGAGCGGCATTCTTCTTAGCCTGCTTCAAGGCTTTTGTAGCGACGTCACCATCTGTGTTGATCAAGTTTGTCGCCTCAATGGGCATCTTGTGACCCGATACCCGTCGTCTTGGCACGGGTTTGGCTGAAGCTGAGCCCACTCCATCGGGGGAGGGGTTGTCCGAGCAGTCTTCCTTAAGCGGTTCGGCTACAATTAGAGCAGTTGGAGCTTTAGTTTCTTTGGAGACTTTGTGGATCTTGCGCATAGTCTTAGGGCTAAGGGATCCGGAGGAGAGGGCCTCCTCAAACTTAGCTTGATCAAACTCTACCACGAGAGTTTCGACGGTTGTTCCAGTGAGATGAACATTAGATTACGTCACCACTTCTTCGTCAGAGAATCTAGTCCCCAGCGGAGTCGCCATCTTTTATTTGGTAGAAAAATTTGTAGTAAAAGAAACGAAGGAAAATTAATTTGTATTCCTTTAATCTCAGTTACAATTGGATTTCTCGATTACAAAAGAGAGGAGAATGATCTGGATTCTCCCCTTTATTTAATTCTGGGTTCTTCACGGTGGCGATGGAGTGCCTCCCTCGAATGCTCGTATCGAGTTTGCTCTCCGTTGACGATTCGAATGTCTTGATTCACTGGAATGTGGTATTCTTGTCACGATTTGACGTTGTGGAGAACTTGCAAAGCAAGTTTTAGAACTCTTGATGAGTTAATTGATCTTAACCCTAATTGGTTAGACAAGCCAAAGATCTCTTCTTTTCTGCCAAGGAGAAGGATCCAAAAGCCAGCCCCGAACTAAACTGATTTCTTAGTTATTTATAGGGGATTAAGGGGTATAACCGCCCCCTTAATTCGCTCCTAAGTGGGGCTAATGGGATGTAACCGCCCCTTAAATCACTCCTGAGTGGAGTTGTGATCCCCTCAGATCGTGGGAAATAGTTTTGAAACCGTTCAGCTCGTGTTTGAACGAGTCAAACACAAAATCCGCGTTCTGGCGTGAATTCTGCATTCAAACGCAGTATTTAAAAGCTTGAACACAGTGTCTGGAAGCTCGGACGTAGCGATTTGGAAGCTACGTTGGCAGCGTTGGAAGCTGCGTCTGAGCTACATTTGTAGCGATTTGGAAGCTGTGTTAGTAGCACTGGAATCTGCATCTGAGCTACGTTTGCAACAATTTGGAATCTGCGTTGGCTGCGTTGGCAGCGTTGGGAGCTACGTCTGAGCTGCGCTTGTAGGTATTTGGAAGCTGCGTTAGCAGCGTTGAGAGCTACGTCTGAGCTGTGTTTGCAGCGATTTAGAAGCTCGTTGGTTGCATTGGAAGCTGCATCTGAGCTACGTTCGTGGCTATGAACACAGTGTGCCTTGATGCTGGTATGCGGGGAGGACTTCCACATCTTGGTTTGAAGAGACTATCGATTTGTAGTCTCTTTCTATCAGAACGTTGCAAAGATCGTCGTTTTGTAATCTTTGCTTTAGCTCTTTGATATGTGAGAGTCGTCAGATTGTAACTCCCGATGTTGATTGTGGAGGCTGTTGATTAGAGCTTTCATCAGTTGTTGCAAATGTCGTCAGATTGTAACCTTCATCAATCTACGTGAAAGTCTTCAAATTGTAACCTTCTAGAAGTCATCAGAGTATAACTTCCATCATCGGTGTTTTGATGGGGATCTGCTATCTATTGTGATTTTTAGACAGCCTACATTTAGCCTAGCTGGGAAGGGACGTTTGTCTCAGCCTGAAGGGAAGAGAAGTTTGTCTTCGCCTCAATAGATCCGGATGAGTCAGCCTGAAGAGAAGGAATGAGTTAGTCTTTTAGGTCGAGATGACTCGACTCCATGTGTGAAGAGGAGTGCAAATCAAACTTGTGCATTGGGTTTACTCGATGACACCAATGTCTTAGTGTACATGCATTGGGCTTAGGAAGATGCTAATGTCTTTTAGCTCATGTAGGTCAAGTCAATATGCCTTGGTTTTACCTGAGTAGGCACAAAAATCTTTTGGTCAGTGACATGCCTTAGTTTTACTCATGAAAATGATACCAAGGTATTTCAAGTTGAAGCCAACTGAATCAAGGCGTGCCTTGGTTTTACCCTGAGAGGGTTCCAAGGGATTTTGTCGATAGCGTACCTTGGTCTTACACTGAGTAGTTGCCAATGTCTTTTGAGGCGAAGCCGACTGAGTAGAGATGTCCCTTAGTTTTACCCCAAAAGTGTACCAAGGGCTTTTGTCGATGGCGCACCTTAGTCTTAACCTGAGTAGGCATCAATGTCTTTTGAGGTGAAGCTGACCGAGTAAATGTGTGCCTTGGTTTTACCCTAAGAGGGTACCAAGGGCTTTTGTCGATGGTGCACCTTGGTCATACCTTGAGTAGGTGCCAAGATCTTTTCGAGTGAAGGTGACCGAGTCGATGATGATCGATCAATGAAAGCTGCACATAGATATACGGTAGAAAAAATATCTTGTTTGAAGATAGTACTATAAATTTGATTACCTTGGGGAGTTTTATGTGCTTTGGGCTTAGACATGAAAAGATGCTAAGCTCTCTAGCTGAGGTAGACCGGTTCTTAACAATCTCCTCCCTTCGATCCCTCTTATTAGCACTGTTTGATATGGGATCAATCTTAGAGGGACCCTTTGCCGCTTCCTCTCAGGGGTTAGCCTCCTGCCGCTGACTCAACCACTGGTGATATCGTTGCTGCAATTGTGGTTGATGATTTAGCTATCTTGGACGCCTTTTTGTAGGATCGAACATCCTCCACGTCCATGTACCCATAGGCCTCAGCCATTATCTACTCATAGCTAGTAACTCATGTCTTAACAAACAAGTCAGCCAGCTCATTGTTCTCTAGGTTATAAAACCCAGAAAATTTGAATATTATGTGAAAAATAAAAAATAAATATGCTATATGGTAAAAAGTAACATATTTTGATCTATGATAGGAATTGATTTGATATCAATTTAATGTATATTTGTGAATATATAAGTGCAAATGCAAAAAACATGCACGAAGAAAAATTAGGAAAAATGACCAGTTAATAGTTTATATATTTTACACACAGATACAATTCGAATCTGGAAAAATCCAAAACACAAAAGTTGTAGGTTTCTTCAATAGCTTACCAACGTATCTTAAATCATCTCATCCAGAGGTCGGATGTGAAAGTAATAGCCAAAACATGAATGAAAATATCCACAAACCTGTTTTTTGGGCTGTTAGTAGTCGACTACTACCCATAGTAGTCGACTAATCAGCTTAGTAGTCGACTACTAAGAGTAGTAGTCGACTATTGAGGTTATTTTTAGTTTTTCTTTTAGATTTCGTGTTAGATTCATTTTGCTTCGAACCTAGTTGTATATATGCATATATATACTCGTATTAAAGCCCTTTTTACCCTCTTTCATGTGAGTTTAACACCAGCCACCTTTCTCCTCAAATCCTAACCCTAATTGTGAGTTTTGGAGAGAGAGTTTTGAGGTGTTTGTCGAGACGAAGGCAGAGTTTGAGATCGTGGTTGAAGGGGGATCTTGCATACATGTGGTTGAGGACTGCAACAACACCCTGAGGCAAGATCATCTTCATCCTCTCCTGCACCCTTAACTATTAGATGATTTAAAGTGATTAAATCAATGTTCACTTGCTTATTTCTTATTTTCATGAGATAAAAGTTAAATCTTGATAATAGATCTATAATTCTTGTTAGATCTAATGTTTTTCCTTACTGTTTATGTTAGAAATATGATCATAATCATTAGGATTAATATTAATTTCATTTTTAATTTATTAATTGAGATTTACCTATGTGCAAACCCTAGTTTATTTAATTAATGGAGTTTTCTTGTAATCTAATCATGTAAAAACCTAGGTTTGTGGTATCTAGATTCTATAATTAAGTTTAAAATGAATTTTTCTATTTTCATGTGTAGATCTTTTCATGCTTTTAATCATCATGTTGCCTATATGTAGTTAATTGAAGAGATTAATTAATAAAGGTGTAAATTTTAAATTGAACCAAGTTAAGTCCATGTTTATGATCAAGTTAACCTTTGTTTAATGTTATAAATCGTTTAAATATGGTTTAACATTGCGTAAGTACATGTTTGATTTGTTAAGGTCCTGCTTATACATGCCTCTATTTTAGTTGCATGCAGAGTAGTCGACTACTAAGATGAGTAGTCAGCTACTGTCTCAAAATTTAGTATATAGAGACGTTTCCTTAGCAGAGTAGTCAACAAATCATGAGTAACCCAAAGGAAGTTTTGACAAGAGTTGGGTTGTTTATAATAGAGTAGTGATTGTTCATACACTAGTTGGATATCGTTAATGAGCACAACTCGGTACTATATAGGATAGTACATCGTATACCAGATATACACAGTTTATGCATAAGATGGATATCGTTGATGAGCCCAGTTCAGTGCTACATGAGGTAGTGTGTCGATATTCCATATGTACAGGCCATTGAGTCAGGTTTGGATACTTTGTATAGCAGTCCATCCGCACGAGTGTGCGATGAGGCTGGTAAGCCGTCTATTTATGGTGATTGTGAGCTATCTATTTGGATACCTATATGGTAGGCCGTTCCGCACTCAGGCTATATGTTGAGATTGCGATGAGACTAATGAGCCATATACATAGTTAAGAATACCTACAGGGTAGCCTATGACATTGAGGTTGTTGATTTATAGCCTAAGTTTTAGGTGGATGTCAGTTATGAGTTCAACTCATCTTTGAGATATATGATCAAGATACTTTGCTCTTGAAAGTATATGAGATTATATGTTGGTATTTATTTTATCTCCCCAATGATTGTGGAAGATATTATAAATACAATGTAATGATGTCTTCATATTTCTTTACTGTTTTCTTTACTTGTTAGTTAGGATCAATGATTAGCGATTCACAATTTGAGACAAATGGTATATACATGAGGGTGTCCATATTTGGATTATTTTGCTCGACATACCAGTCTCGTGTTGTGGATTTCTAATTATTGATTTCATTTAGATTGTTTATCCTTAGTTCGGTATTAATGTTTAGATGTTTACAATTCAGGACATATGGTATATAAATGAGGGTTTTCTTGTTTGGATTATTTCATTCGACGTACTACATCTCGTATTATAGGTGTCTAAATATTAATTCCATTAGATATGGGGGAAAATAATCTAGGTAGACTATGCTTAATAGATAGAGCATCCACTCCATCTAGCAGCCCTTTTCCTTGGGGTGGATGATACGGGTGTATCTTTTCTTTGGAACTTAGCGATCCTCATGGGAGCTTAAGGATAGATGATTCTCATGGTAACTTAAGAATAGAGGGGTAAAACAACACAGTGGAATGCAGGTTGAAGCATAGAACGAGACGACGAATCGAAGAATCGAAACATACAGTTTTTAGCCCGTGAATCGACTCATACATGTACATGAGTCGACTCATCAAGTTGAGTCGACTCATGACTGTAATGAGTCGACTCATGAAACCAAGCCATTTTGTCAAAAGTTTCTGACGAGTCGACTTACCTCATCTTGAGTCGACTCACTTGGCATGAGTCGACTCATGCATGTTTACGAGTCGACTCGTCGACAGTTTCCTGGTTCGTTTGGGTTTTTATTTGCACGAATTCCTATAGGGTTTAGGCTTGGTTATTTACCATTTTTCATCCACATTGTTACACCTATATAAGGCATTGTTTTAGGGTTTTAAAAAGGAAGGAGAAAACAATCAAGAGAGATTAGATTGCATTTGAGAATTGAGAGAGATTGTTCTTCAATTCTAGTAAGATTGTGAGAGATTGTAAACTATTTTATTCTCATAATCTAGAGAAGGTATTTTTCTTCACCACCACTAAATTGTTATTGTGTTCTTGTTATTTTCTTCTCAACCCACCTTTGATAATTCTGTGATCAAAGGTGCTCGCACGGCGACTCGTATCAGCGGATGGAGGTGATCTTGCTATAGCACTCTGACGCTCTTGTTGTTACTCCTTTTATTATAATATTCTTTTAGGTAATTCGGAGTATGGGAGAGTCGCAGGATGATAGAGTTCTTTCATAGTCGCCATCACATGAGATTTATTAGTGGCTCCACCGTAGTTTTGTATTGTGTTCAGATCCTAGAGTTTATCTCATATTGTAAAGGCAGTGTGCCTTAGTACAATTTTCTATTTTGATTCATGGAGACATCTTATGTTATTTAAGACTCCAGATATATTTTAGTTTATTTACAGCCAAGACATGGCCTTAATTTATGAGATATCTTTTTTTCTTTATCATGTCTATTGTTGATGTTCCATTTATTTACCTGTTTTGTACCTATGCTTTTATTTGTTTCCCTAGAGGATATTACTGTGATTGGTGAAACATGTTATTGCATAGTGTGGGTGCATGGCATGTTTGATATCTTAGCGTTCACCTTGGACTGTAGCCATGTGTGAAAATAGGAGCGTCACAGTTGGTATCAGATCTCTAGTTCCAGCATCCTTAGGATCATCCTGTGTCGAGTCGTGGAGCTAGGATAGAATTTCTTAGGATTTATGTACAGAGTCCACTAGGAATTCCTAGAAATAGTGAGGATGTTATACACGTATGTTCGAAAATTATGAAATTTTTTATGACTATCTTACTTTGATTGGAAATTATTTGCGTGAATACTTATTATGATATATATATATATATGTGTGTGTGTGTGTGTGTGTGTGTGTGTGTGTGTGTGTGTGTGTGT
>BQKN01001021.1:130830-167039 GCA_022839385.1 Asparagus kiusianus
TGTGTGTGTGTGTGTGTGTGTGTGTGTGTGTGTGTGTGTGTGTGTGTTTGCGACCTTATTTACTGTGTCAATTAAGGGTCGAGATAAAACTTATACCCAGAGAGTTGGGCAAGCGGAGCCCGAGCTGCAACAGGCTCCGTAGCATCTGATCGACTTGGTAACACCGATTATAGAAGCAGAGACTAACACACTTGAGGAGCGAGTAACGAGCCAAATTTTCCTTTCTGAAGTTCCACCACCAGTTGTACCAGTCATACCTGTTGGAGAGGTAATATCGATAATTTCACCATCACCACAATCAACTTTTGATAGAGCCATAGAGCAGGAGGATTGGCTTTGTAAAATTAAGAAAAATATCAGACACTAAGAGCATTATAGTTTAGGGCACACCGGATTCATGTGCAGCTTATAAATAGAAGGAATATGTGAAAATTTCTTAATGTCAACTCAGTACCAAAGCAGAAGTTAAATGTATTTAACATAGAGGATATCATTGGAGGATAGCACCAACTTTAGTTTATGTCGAAGTAGTGAATGTTAATTTTATAGGAGGATTTCACCTACTACTTCGATAAGAAGCTAGAACTAGCCTGATTGGAGCAGAGAGACATACTGATAGTTAATTATGGAAGCAGGACTGTCCGGAGACAAGAACAAGGATAAGAAACCTTTTGTAAGACTTAGAAGACCCTAACATCGGGGCAAGAATTTTTAATGCCAGTAGTAGAGACTAGGAAATGGTCAGCAACAGAACCATAGTCAGGGTAAGCAGTCGTAGGGTCGTTGTTACGGCCAGCATCAGATGATTGAGACACCACCAACCATTTCAAGAATTGAAGGGCCAGTAGGCCAGGTTCGTGCCATTCATAAGATTCCTGAGGGATAGATAGTCTTATATTCCACTGCCAATAGTTCAGCAGTCGCTAGCCACAGGCAGATTCTATGCAGTCGTACTACGTGATCACGATGTGAGCGGAGCTATAGTAGAAGGTACTTTCTTAGTGAACTCTTTTCCAGCTCGGATCCTGTTCGATTCTGAAGCTTTCCATTATTTTATATCTCATGCCTTTATGGATAGGCTTCAGTTAGTCACACATCCCTTAGATGTTTCGCTATCTGTTTCTACTCTTTTAGGAGGGTATCTCTATTAGGGAGCGTTCGTAGGAGATATGTCATCAGCTTAGATGAGTCTGAGTTTATTATAGATCTAATCATTTTATGGATGCCGGATTTTAACGTCATTCTTGGTATAGATTGGTTATCATCCTACCATGTTAGCATCGACTATTTTGCGAAAACAGTAAATTTGTGAGCGTCCGATGGGTCTGAGTTGATTGTAGCAACCTCACAAGGCAACCAGTTTACGAAGTTATTTCTAGCATATACTAAGGAGGTGATGTTGAGAGATCAGAGTACTGAGTTGTGTGAGACTAGAGTCATCTCAGATTTTCAGGATGTCTTTCAGGACATACCGGAGTTACCTCCTATGTGAGAGGTGGAGTTATGCGTCGAGTTACAACTAGGCACAACACTGATATCTCGAGCTCCCTATCTGACACCTGCTGAGATAAGTGAGCTATATACTCAGCTAGACGAGTTATTATCTCAGGGTTTTATTCGTCGGAGTCATTTTTCGTGGGGAACGCTAATCCTTTTTGTGAAGAATAAGGACGGCAGTATGCATCTTTGTATAGATTATCTGGAGTTGAACAAGGTCACTATTCGGAACAGGTATATATTACTGAGGATTGATGACTTGTTCGACTAGCTGTAAGGAGCACAACACTTCTTTAAGATTGATCTTCATTCCGACTATCATCAGTTGTGGGTTCGGGAGATAGATATTCCCAAGTCCGCCTTTCTGACTCGTTACGGGTCCTTCGAGTTTCTTGTCATGTCGTTTGGGCTGACTAATGCACCCATGGTATTCAGGGACTTGATGAACCAGGTTTTTCATCCATATTTGGATCAGTTCGTGATAGTATTTATCGACGACATTCTTATATATTCGAGATTGGAGGCAGAACACGAGCAGCATCCTCAACTAGCATTATAAATTTTGAAGGTGCATCGGCTATATGCCAAATTTAGCAAGTGTGAGTTTTGGTTATCTGAGGTTAGAATTTCTAGGCTACATCATCGGCAGAGAGGGCAAAGTGGATACAGGTAAGGTTGAGATCGTACTTGATTGGGAGCCACCGACGATAGTCACAGATATTCATAGCTTTTTAGGTTTGGCCGGCTATTACAGGAAGTTTATTCAGAACTTCTCGAAGATAGCCATGCTACTTACACACCTTACGAAGAAGGGTGTACCTTTTGTTTGGGGCATAGAGTGCCATGAGGCCTTTAAGACTTTGAAGGTTAAGTTAACTACAGCACCAATTTTGACCATCCCGAGCAGTGATAAGACATTTGTCATCTATACAGATGCATCGTTAGTGGGTCTAGGAGGTGTTTTGATGTAGACTCAGAGAGTGGTAGCATATATTTCGTATCAGTTGAGGACGCATGAGCAAAATTATCCCACACGTGGCTTGGAACTAGCTACGATAGTTTTTACACTGAAGACATCGAGACATTAGCTATATAGAGTGCAGTTCGAGCTATTCACGGATCATCAAAGTTTGAAGTATCTCTTCTCTCAGAAAGAGCTAAATTAGAGACAACAGAGATGGGTTGAATTTATGAACGATTATGAGTTCGTAATTCAGTACTATCCAGAGAAGGAGAACATCGTAATAGACGCTTTGAGAAGGAAGCATCGTCATCAGATTTCGCCTTTGAGGTGTTCATTGTATCGAGATCTCGACACACTTAACCAGTTCAACTTTAGACCAGAGATAGGTGGGAACAACACATTTTTTAGAGCTTTGTCCGTGCAACCATCTTGGAGTGATAGAGTGGTTAGGGCTTAGCTAGAGGACACTTGGATTTAAACCCAAAAGGGGGAGATTTCTAAAGAGCCCAAGGCTGATTGGACCGTTAGAGCAGATGGAGGACTTTGAATAAAAGACTGACTAGTGATGCCAGGAAATCCACAACTGAAGAAGGAACTTATTCAATGAGGCACATCGTACTAGGTATATAGTGCATCCAAACACAACGAAAATGTACAATGACCTGAAGAGACACTTTTTATGGAGTAGCATACGTGGTGAGATTGCGGTATATATAGTAAGTGTTTTACCTATCAGCAAGTGAATATAGAACATCAGAGGCCAGCATGAACCCTATAGCCTTTACCCATTTTGGAGAGGAAATGGGCAGATATTTCTATAGACTTTATTGTAGAATTACCAAGATCGAAGAAGGGGAACGATTCAGTTTGGGTAATAGTGGATTAGTTGACGAAGTCAGCACATTTCTGGAGAAGCTTCCAGAACTCTTTCGGTAGCTAGTTATCTTATTCTAGTATTTTCCACCCGCAGATAGATGGAGAAACGGACAGAGTTAATTAAGTGTTGGAGGATATGTTGCGGGCATGTGTTAATCGAATTCGCTTATAACAACAATTATTAAGTGATTAATGGCATAGCACCGTATGAAGCATTATATGGGAGGCCTTGCAGATCACCTATTTGTTGGGCAAAACCAGAAGACAATCTATTGCTTGGACCAAAGCTTGTTAGGCACACCACGGAGAAGGTAGCAGTCATTCGAGAGCGCATTCTTATAGCGCAAATTCGTCAGAATAGTTACGCAGACCGAAGGCGACAACCATTAGAATTCTAGGTTGGGGATTATATTTTGTTAAAAGTATCACCAATGAAGGGTGTACAATGTTTTGGTAGATGGGGAAAGCTTGACCCGAGGTACATTGGTCCATTCTCGATGTCGAGCATACACGATATTTTCTATGTTTCTATTCTTAAGAAGCATCTACGCGATGAGGATGAGAAGCGAGTGTTGGACACACCGGAGGTCGAGATTCATGATGATTTTTCACCCGACATACTAGTTCCGTCTAGTTAAGGGTTGAGTGGGAATATTGACATTCTAGATTGTTAAGTGTAAATATTTTTATATTTTATATCTGGAGATTAATGGTGCGAAATATGTATGTGAGGGTTTCCTTATCTGAATTATCCCCTCAACGTGCTTTTCTGATATTATTAATCTCTAGGATACGATTACGGAATTTTGTGGACGAAATTCTTTTTAAGGGGGAAGAATGTAAAACCCCAAAATTTTGAATATTATGTGAAAAATAAAAAATAAATATGCTATATAGTGAAAAATAACATATTTTGATCTTTGAGTATGATAGAAATTGATTTGAGATCAACTCAATGTATATTTGTGAATATATGAGTACAAATGCACAAAACATGCACGAAGAGAAATCTAGAAAAATGACTAGTTAAGAATTTATATATTTTACACATAGATACAGTTCGAATCTGGAAAAACCCAAAAAACAAAAGTTGTAGGTTTCTTCAGCAGATTACTAACGCATCTTAAATCGTCTCCTTCCGAGGTCGGATGTGAAAGTTATAGCCAAAATATGTATGAATACATACACAAACCTATTTTTAGGCTGTTAGTAGTCGACTACTACCCATAGTAGTCGACTAATCAGCTTAGTAGTCGACTACTAAGAGTAGTAGTCGACTATCGAGGTTGTTTTCTGTTTTACTATTATATTTCAGGTCTGATTCGTTTTGTTTCGAACCCAGTTGTATATATGCAGGTATATACTCGTATTAAAGCCCTTTTTACCCTCTTTCACGTGAGTTTAACACCAGCTATCTTTCTCCTCAAACCCTAACCCTAATTATGAGTTTTGGAGAGAGAGTTTTGAGGTGTTTGTCGAGACGAAGGTAGAGTTTGAGATCGTGGTTGAAGGGAGATCTTGCATACACGTGGTTGAGTAGTGCGACAGCACCCTAAAGCAAGATCAATTTCATCCTCTCCTGCACCCTTAACTATTAGATGATTTAAAGTGATTAAATCAATGTTCACATGCTTATCTCTTATTTTCATGAGATAAAAGTTAAATTTTGATAATAGATCTATAATTCTTGTTAGATCTGATGTTTTTCCTTGTTGTTTATGTTAGAAATATGATCATGATCATTAGGATTAATATTAATTTCATTTTTAATTTGTTAATTAAGATTTACCTATGTGCAAACCCTAGTTTATTTAATTAATGGAGTCTTCTTGTAATCTAATCATGTAAAAACCTAGGTTTGTGGTATCTAGGTTCTGTAATTAGGTTTAAAACGAATTTTTCTCTCTTCATGTGTAGATCTTTTCATGCTTTTAATCATCATGTTGCCTATATGTAGTTAATTGAAGAGATTAATTAATAAAGGTGTAAACTTTAAATTGAACCAAGTTAAGACCATTTTTATGATCAAGTTAATTTTTGTTTAATGTTAAAAATCGTTTAAATCTGGTTTAACATTGCGTAAGTACATGTTTGATTCGTTAAAGTCATGTTTGTACATGCCTGTATTTTAGTTGCATGCAGAGTAGTCGACTACTAAGATGAGTAGTCAGCTACTCTGTCTCAAAATTCAGTATATAGAAATGTTTCCTTAGCAGAGTAGTTGACTAAACATGAGTAACCCAAAGGGAATTTTGACAAGAGTTGGGTTGTTTATAATAGAGTAGTGATTATTCATACACTCGTTGGATATCATTAATGAGCACAACTCAGTACTATATAGGATAGTATATCGATATACCAGATATACATAGTTTATGCATAAGATGGATATCGTTGATGAGCCCAGTTCGGTGCTACATGAGGTAGTGCGTTGATATTTCATATGTACAGGCCATTGAGTCGGGTTTGGATGCTTTGTATAGCAGCCTGTCCATACGAGTGTGCGATAAGGCTGGTAAGCCGTCTATTTATGGTGATTATGAGCTATCTATTTGGATACATATATGGTAGGCCGTTTTGCACTCAGGCTACATGTTGAGATCACGATGAGACTAATGAGCCATGTACACAGTTCAGGATACCTACATGGTAGTCCGTGACATTAAGGTTGTTGATTTATAGCCTAAGTTTTAGGCGAATCTCAGTTATTAGTTGAACTCATCTTTAAGATATAAGATCGAGATACTTTGCTCTTGAAAGTATATGGGATTATATGATGGTATTTATTTTATCTTCCAAGTGATTGTGGAAGATATTATAAATACGATGTAATGATGTCTTTATATTTCTTTACTGTTTTCTTTACTTGTTAGTTAGGATCAATGATTAACGATTCACAATATGAGACTGGTACATCGAACGAAATAATCTAAACGAGGAAACCATCATGTATATACCATTTGTCTCAAATTGTGGATTTCTAATTATTGATTTCATTTAGATTGTTTATCTTTAGTTCGGTATTAATGTTTAAATGTTTACAATTCGGGTCATATGGTATATTCATGAGGGTTTTCTTGTTTATATTATTTCGGCCAATGTACTACGTCTCGTAGATGTCTAAATATTAATGCCATTAGATACGGGGGAAAATAATCTAGGTAGACTATACTTAATAGATAGAGTCTCCACTCCATCTAGCATCCCTTCCCCTAGGGACGGATGGAGGTGATCTTTCTATAGCGCTCTGATGCTCTTATTGTTGCTCTTTTTCTTCTAATATTCTTTCAGGTAATTTGGAATACTAGAGAGTCACAGGATGACGGAGTTCTTGCATAGTCACCGTCACATGAGATTTATTAGAGGCTCCATCGTAGTTTTATATTTTATTCAAATCCTAGAGTTTATCTCATATTGTAAAGACAGTGTGCCTTATTATGATTTTCTATTTTGATTCATGGAGAAATCTTATGTTATTTTAGACTTTAGATATATTTTAGTTTATTTACAACCGAGACATGACCTTAATTTATGAGATATCTTTCTTTTTTTATCATGTCTATTGTTGTTGTTCCAATTCTTTGTTTGTTTTATACCTATGCTTTTATTTGTTTCCACTAGAGGATATTACTGTGATTAGTGAAACATGTTATTGCATAGTGTGGGTGCATGGTAGGTTTGACATCTCTGTGTTCACCTTAGACTATAGCCATGTGTGAAAATAGGGGCGTCACACAGGCCAGCCATGACGGTAGACATTGCGACCGTGCTGTCAGGATCATCGACTTCAAGTCTTTTAGCCTTGGACCCTTTGAAATAGTCCCTGAGGATCTCTCAAAGCTTTTACCTCATTCGCATCAAAACATAGGGAGGCAGCTTCAGCTTGGTGCCAGCCAGGAAGTGGTGCACAAACTTCTGATTGAGCTACTCAAAGCTATTGATGGATTTCTTAGGCAAGGAGTTCCACCATAACTTGGCGCTTCCTGACAAAGTGATAGGAAAACATATATAAATGATTGGTTCTGGCGCTTGTAGTATGGTCATCATATCATAATTATTTTGAGCATGCTTAGTTTGATCTCCTTCACCTCTGTATTTCTCAATATGAGGCATCTTGAATTTATCACAAGTAGTATTCATGATGTTTCCAGGATGGGGGGTGTTCCCCCCCCAGTGGGTTTAGCGATTGGCTGAAAGGTCTAGTCATAACTGGACGCAGGACTAGTGGTCAAGGGTCCAAGAGCGGTATGAGGAAGCTGAGGGTCACGTGATGTCGGCCTTATGGGATGCTCTTGGCCATCACGACCATAGCTAGATCTCCCTCTATTGCTCCCATGTACTGCTGATGCTGTCGAGGAAGGGCCGCAAAACAAGTTTGCTGGCAAGGTGGGGGAGCGACTTGCTCGACATAGTCTTTTCACTATCCAGCCTGGGCTGCATGCATAGGCTGTAAATTATGAATGGCTAACCCATCGAAGGTGGAGGAATGAATTAAGAAGAGGGGGTTGGCCCTTTTGTTTTGATGATGATTTGCCAAACAATTTATATCTAATTTGTTTCCAAGAGGTTGTGGCTTGTTTCTTTTTATAGGATATCTATATATGATGAAAAGCCATTCATGTTAGAGTTCAGAATTCAAGATCAAGCTGTGTGCATGACCGCTTAGGTATATAAGTAGTTTTATAACGTAAATTGTGTAAAGATATTTCAAGCTCAATACACACACACACACACACACACACACACACACACACACACACAATTTTGATTTTTATTACAAAATGAGTTTATTTGAGAAAATAATGTAATATTGGTTTATTAATCTCGTTTACATTAAATTCATGTTTCATAATGTTTATAAAAACATTTCATAAAGTTTCCACATGTTCTTACATGTCAAACTTCATTTTCAAGATTCATGAAAAACATGTATTATGTATATTTTTGCTAAACGTTGAGTTTTCACAAATACGAGGTCCTTTTTGAAAAATTCCACTTCAAACAAGTTTGTTATTATGTTTGTAAACTTTTCCCAAAATTTCATATTTTTAGAATTTATTTACTATTTTTTAAAGGCCTTTGAAATTCACTTTCAAAATTCAAAACAGGCTTAAAACTGTTATCAGTCGACTGATGCATATTATCAGTCGACTGATGAAACTAGCCAAAATAATCGAAAGTTTCTGTTTCTGTGACTGGCATTATTTAAGTCGACTAATGATCCGTCGGTCGACTGATGAGCACCTTCAGTCGACCGACGAGCTTCATACCACTTCCAACGGTCAGCTCATCAATCTACAGATGAACCCTGTCAGTCAACTGATAAGCTTCCAACGGCTAGTTTTTCTTGATTTTTAGGTTTCTATTTTTTGTCTTTTTTCTTGGTATTCTCTTGGTTTTGGAGCTTCTTCTATTATCCTATATATACCCCATACCCTCTAACTTTTGTGTGTAATCAAGAAAATTTTTTAATCAAGTTTTGAAAGAGTTTATTTCGTATTTAAGCCTTGTTTTAAGTTTTGTTTCAAAAGAGGAGTATTTCACAAGGAGGAAGCTTTTGATTTCAACTGAGGAATTCATCCTCATCATCATATCTACATCTCCTCGTGTTTATAGACAAGATTTCTAACTCTTTTATCTAGCTTATTTATTATTTTATTTTCTTATTCATATCTTAGCTAGTTTTATTTGAGTTAAAATTTTATTGTTCTCATCTATCACACACACCTCAATTGAGCTTTTAATATTATTCATTCAATATATTATTGGATAGTGGTGAGTGATTTAGTGAGAGTGGCCTTCATTATGTTCTCATTCATTACAAGAGAATAAATTATTGTATTTGAGCTATTTGTGAGTATCGCTTTGTAATACACATTTACACCGAGAGGAGTGTATAGTGAGGACGTAGTCGATACCAAGAGGAGTGGCATTGATAGTAAAGCCTAGTGAGAGATAGAAAATACGAGCACTTGAGGGAGGCGATATGTGAGGACCAACACTTGAGGTTGTAGTTTGTGTATGTACATTGTGAGTGACTTGTAGAGTTTTCGGTGAAATAGAAAACTGAGTGTGTAGAGAAGTTCCGGCTTCCAAACCAGGTGTGTCGATATAGTGGAGATCTCCTCGAGGTGAGGAGCGGAGACGTAGGTCAAGGGTTGACCGAACTCTGTGATCATATCTTTGAGTTTGCTTTGTGTATGTTTATTTTATGCTTATGTTTTACATTCTTTCTCATAACTCATTCATACATCTTTTCCAAGAATTAATTAACCAAGAAAGTTTTTAATTGGCATAAAATCAGAATTAGATTAGCATTGACCCTATTAACCCCCTCTAGGATCTAAAAATTGGTATCAGAGCTTGATGCTCTTTGATTTGTGGTTTAACCGCCTTGAGTTAAAGATCCCTTGTTCTAATTTTTGTGCTAATCTAGTTTTAATTTTATTTATTTCTTGCTTGCACATATCATGGACATGCATGATGCACCTAATCTTGGTTATGCTATCAATATTGCTCCTAGGATTTTTAATTTCCCATATGTACAATGATGTGTTAGATTTAAGATTTTTGCTAGATCTAAAAATATTGATATTTGGGAAATTATTAATTGTGCCTATATTGTACCCACTACGGAGAAATCCAAGTGGAGTAGTAATGATAAAAGATTA
The DNA here is from genome assembly GCA_022839385.1 of Asparagus kiusianus. Lineage (NCBI taxonomy): Eukaryota > Viridiplantae > Streptophyta > Magnoliopsida > Asparagales > Asparagaceae > Asparagus > Asparagus kiusianus. The sequence continues at coordinate 140,839 of BQKN01001021.1, forward strand.
TTTTCTATGAACAAGTCTTTGTCAGAATCCTTAATTGATGCCTTTAGCTTATCTTTTACTAACAAACTTGAACTTGATTCTTTTGATAATGCTTATACATCATGGAAATTAATAGAAGCACATCAAGGAGACTTGAAGACAATCTGACAAGCTTTAGAGGATTCCACTTTAAGTTTAAAAGGAGCATCATCTTCATGTATACGTCCACTAGGCGATAGCCCTAGTGTGGTAAGCAAGTCCAATAACGATGATGATTTTACTTATGATGAGCTCGCACATGAATTTGAAAAATTATTACATGACCATAAGAAATTACAACATAATTTTAAAATTTTAAATAGCAAGCATGTTCAATTGAAATCCGTTCATGAGTCCCTTGTAACTAAGTTAGATCTCATTGCAAATGAAAATATTAATCTTAAAGAATACAATGAGAAATTAAGGTTGGATATTACAAGTTTGACTCATGACAAAATAATACCATGCTAGAAGTAGAGACAAGTAAAAATAAATTAGATACACTTGTTTGCTCTACTTCTTGTGCAATGCACATATTTCAAATGATGGGTTGAATCAAATAAAGAAACGTATATCATCCTTAGATTCAACATTAAATATATGCATTACCAACAATGAAAAGTTTATGGAAGTATGTGCAAAGTCCCATAAAAATGTTTCTAAGAAACATGTACTATGAACACATGTATAACAAAATTTACAAGTGTTCCATTTACGGCCGAAAAGGCCATATTGTTAAATTTTGTTATGATGCGCGAAAACCCATCAAGCTTAATCAAGTTTGTGCATCCCATCAAGCTTCATCTTGATCACACACACATGCACATGCATCAATTTCTTATCATAAGCATGCTAGTGTGTTTAAATGTGATCAATATGGTCATTTTGGCCATTTGGCAAATTTTTGCTTTGATTTGAAAATGGTTTCACATTTTCCAAATGTTTCTAAATGACCATAAAAGTTTAAGTGTGATGTTTGTAATAGGTTTGGACACTTAGCAAAATTTTACTTTGATTTACAAAATATTTCAAAAACATAAGCTGTTCCAAAAGAACTACCTTTGTTTAATGATGTTTCACATTTGCAAAGAACTACAAATAAATTTTCTTTGTTTGCAAATGTTTCCCATGTACTTCCACGTGGTCATCATAAACAAATACATCCTTTTCATTGCACGCATTGCAATCGAATAGGTCATTTAAGTGATTATTGTTATGACGGACCTATGCACAAAATATGCCCACAAGGATCATAACCTTAGGGCTTTAAGCTTTAATGATAGAGGAGATGTCTCTAGACTCTTAGGTACCAAGAGTAATTGGGTACAAAAACTTATTTGATTCTTTAAGAACAAATTTTTTTAATTTTAAATTTTTTTCTTCATGTTCTTATAGATGATGTTTATTTGAGATTTTATAACAATTATTTAAAATCTCTTGGTGATAAATTAAAATTATTTTTGAATTTTCAAATCCATAGTTCATGATTTTCATATGATTTGTATTCTTGGTTTGAACTATGTTGTTTTTTATTCATTTTTGGTGTGAACAATGTGTTTGTGCTTTATAAGATCATTGTAAAATACACTTTTGATGATATTCATGCATTTGTGCTTATGGATCATCAATTAATGCTTTATAATATATTCTTTATGTGGTTTGATCAAATTTGTCCAAGAAAGATTTCCTTTTGTTGATCAAACGGATTTTTTTAAAACATACTTTGTTTTGAGTTTATATATGAGAAGTTTATTTTTTAGCAATCCCCCACCCCCAAACCCCCCCCCCCCCAGATGTATTAATTCTTAGTTTTAAATTATGTTTACCGGGTATTTATATGGATTGAAACAAGCTTTTCTTGTTTTGTCGAAAATTAGTATATTGATCTTTTACGTATTTATCCAAAGCATACTAATCTTTAATCTTTATGGATAAAACTTATAAATGTTTCGACAAATTATCTTTGTGATCATGTATATAGGAAAGATGCGTCCATTATTTACATTGATACAAAATAACCTTTTAGTGGACATCGTTGCCTAACCTCTTTGCTTAGAGATTTTTTTTTGGCGATTTGAGCATGTTTGCCATTTGAATCATGTATTTGCTCAATCATATTTATGTTAAAATGATATTTTATGCTTTTCCATTTGGCCTCTCTTTTGGTATCATTTTTATTGCCTTTCTTGAATTCATGAATTTTCATAAACAAGATTTTGCTTTTCATAATTTTTCATGAACTTATACTTTGTTTTTATGTATAGAGACACCATTCTCATAATAATGTATTTATATATGTTCTCAATCTATTACAATTTGTGGTTCAATAACTTACAAATTTTCTTTTGGATTTATTGACAAATCTTTTGATTTTTGCCTTTTAAACTTTTGGTTGTCATTTTTAGGTTTTTGTTGTTTTTGATATATATCATATGGATATATGTTTATGTTTTAGACTCCTGTGACTCTATTCTTAATGATACATATATATGGTCACTTAGTCTTCTTTAATGTGAGATGTGTTTAGAATTATTCTATATCCATGCTTACTCACATTTATTTGCCATGCTCATCATTGCATATTTTCGCTCTCTTATTCTTTTGTTTCCCATTTTTTGATGCTGTCAAAGGGGGGGGAATAGTTTGTTTATTGGTTTATGATGGTTTTATATTGGTTTATGATGGTTTCATACTTCTTTCATGTTTAGATTTTATATACATTTTATAAATTGTTTATCATCATCAAAAAAGGGGAGATTGTTGGCCCTTTTGTTTTGATGATGATTTGCCAAATAATTTATAGCTATTTCCTAGTGGTTGTGGCTTGTTTCTTTTTACAAGATATCTATATATGATGAAAAGCCATTCATATCAGAGTTAAATATTCAAGATCAAGCTATGTGCGCAATCTCTTATGTATATTAGTAGTTTTGTAACATATATTGTGTGAATATATTTCAAGCTCAATATATATATATACACACACAATTTTGATTTTTATTACAAAATGAGTTCATTTGAGAAAACAATGCAATATTGGTTTATTAATCTGGTTTACATTATATTCATGTTTCATAACATTTATAAAAATATTCATAAAGTTTTCACATGTTCTTACATGTCAAAGTTCATTTCAAGATTCATGAAAAACATGTATTATGTATATTTTTGCTAAACATTGAGTTTTCACAAATACGATGTCTTTTTTGCAAAATTCCTTTTCAAACAAGTTTGTTATTATGTTTGTAAACTTTTCCTAAAGTTTCACATTTTTTAGAATTTATTTACTATTTTTTAAAGGCCTTTAAAATTCACTTTTATAATTCAAAACAAGCTGAAAAAGTATTATCAGTCGACTGATGCATATTATCAGTCGACTGATGAAACTAGCCGGAACCATCAAAGGTTTTTATTTCTAGGACTGGCATTCTTTCAGTCGACTGATGATCTTTCAGTCGACTGATGAGCTCCTTTAGTCGACCGACGAGCTGTAAACCGCTTACAACGGTCAGCTTATCAGTCGAATGGTGAATCCCGTCAGTCGACTAATAAGCTTCCAACGGCTAGTTTTTTCAGATTTTCAAGTTTCTATTTTTTTGTCTCTTTTTCTTGGTTTTCTCTTAATTTTTGGGCTTCTTCTATGATCCTATATATACCCCATACCCTCTAACTTTTGTGTGTAATCAAGAAAATTGTTTAATCGAGTTTTGAAAGAGTTTATTTCGTGTTTAAGCATTATTTTAAGTTTTGTTTCAAAAGAGGAGTTTATTCACAAGGTGGAAGCTTTTGATTTCAACTGAGGATTCATCCTCATCATCATATCTATATATCCTTGTGTTTATAGAGAAGATTTCTAACTCTTTTATCTAGCTTATTATTATTTGATTTTCTTATTCATATCTTAGCTAGTTTTATTTGAGTTAAAATTTTATTGTTCTCATCTATCACTCACACCTCAATTGAGCTTTTAATATTATTCATTCAATATATTGTTGGATAGTGGTGAGTGATTTAGTGAGAGTAGGCTTCATTGTGTTCTTATTCATTGCTAGAGAATAAATTATTATATTTAAGCTATTTGTGAGTATCACTTTGTAATACACATTTACATCGAGAGGAGTTTATGGTGAGGACGTAGTCGATACTAAGAGGAGTGGCGTTGGTAGTAAAGCCTAGTGAGAGGTAGTAAAGCCGAGCACTTGAGGGAGACGATACGTGAGGACCAACACTTGAGATTGTAGTTTGTGTATGTACATTATGAGTGACTTGTAGAGTTTTCGGTAAACTAGAAAATCGAGTGTGTAGAGAAGTTTCAGCTTCCAAACCGGGTGTGTCGATATAGTAGAGATCTCCTCATGGTGAGGAGCGGAGACGTAGGTCAAGGGTTGACCGAACTCCGTGATCATATATTGTGTTTGAGTTTGCTTTGTGTATATTTGTTTTGTGCTTATATTTTACATTCTTTCTCATAACTCATTCTTATATCTTTTGTAAGAATTAATTAATCAAGAAAGTTTTTAATTGGCATAAAATTAGAATTAGATTAGCATTGACCCTATTCACCCCCCTCTAGGGTCTAACAATTGGTATCAGAGCTTGGTGCTCTTTGATTTGAGGTTTAACACCTTGAGTTAAAGATCCCTTGTTCTAATTTTTGTACTAATCTTGTTTTAATTTTATTTGTTTCTTGCTTGCACATATCATGGACATGTATGATGCACCTAGTCTTGGTTATACTATTAATATTTCTCCTAGGATTTTTAATTTCCCCTATGCACAATAATGTGTTAGATTTAAGATTTTTGCTAGATCTAAAAATATTGATATTTGGGAAATTATTAATTATGCCTATATTGTACCCACTATGGAGAAATCTAAGTGGAGTAGTAATGATAATAGATTATTTGCTATGAACAAGACTTTGTTAGAATCCTTAATTGATACCTTTAGCTTATCTTTCACTAACAAACTTGTTTCTTTTGATAGTGCTTATACGTCATGGAAATTAATAGATGCACATCAAGGAGACTTGAAGACAATCTGACAAGCTTTGGAGGATTCCACTTTAAGTTTAAAAGGAGCATCATCTTCATGTACACGTCCACTAGGCGATAACCCTAGTGTGGTAAGCGAGTCCAATAACGATGATGATTTTACTTATGATGAGCTCGCACATGAATTTGAAAATTTATTGCATGACCATAAGAAATTACAACATAATTTTAAAAATTGAAATAGCAATCATGTTCAATTGAAATCCGTTCATGAGTCCCTTGTATCTAAGTTTGATCTCATTGCAAATAAAAATGTTAATATTAAAGAATGCAATGAGAAATTAAGGTTGGATATTGCAAGTTTCACTCATGATAAAAATAATGCCATGCTAGAAGTAGAGACAAGTAAAAATAAATTAGATACACTTGTTTGCTCTACTTCTTGTGACACTGCACATATTTCAAATGATGAGTTGAATGAACTAAAGAAACACATATCATCCTTAGATTCAACATTAAATATATGCATTGCCAATAATGAAAAGCTTATTGACATGTGTGCAAAGCCCCATAAAAATGTTTCCAAGAAACATGTTCACTATGAACACTTGTATAACAAAATTTACAAGTGTTCCATTTACGGCCGAAAATTCCATATTACTAAATTTTGTTATGATGCACAAAAACCCATCAAGCTTAATCATGCATGTGCACCCATCAAGCTTCATCTTGATCACACACTCATGCACATGCATCAATTTCTTATCATAAGCATGCTAGTGTGTTTAAACGTGATCACTGTGGTCGTTTTGGCCATTTGGCAAAATTTTGCTTTGATTTGAAAAAAATTTCACATTTGCCAAATGTTTCTAAAAGACCACAAAAGTTTAAGTGTGATGTTTGTGATAGGTTTGGACACTTAGCAAAATTTTACTTTGATTTACAAAATATTTCAAAATCATAAACTATTCCAAAAGAACTACCTTTGTTTAATGATGTTTCACATTTGCAAGGAGCTACAAATAAAAAAATTTTGTTTGTAAATGTTTCACGTGCATTCCACGTGGTCATCATAAGCAAATACAACCTTTTCATTACACACATTACAATCGAATGAGTCATTTGAGTGATTATTGTTATGACCGGACCCGTGCACAAAATATACCCAAAAGAGATCATAACCCTAGGGCTTTAAGATTTAATGATAGTGGTCATGTCCCTAGACTCTTAGGTACCATGAGTAATTGGGTACCAAAACTTATTTGATTCTTTAAAAACAAATTTTTAAATTATTTTCTTCATGTTCTTAAAGATGATGTTTATTTGAGATTTTATAACAATTATTTAAAATCTTTTGGTGATAAATTAAAATGATTTTTGGATTTTCAAATCTATAGTACATGATTTTCATATGATTTGTATTCTTGGTTTGAATTATGTTGTTTTTTATTCATTTTTGGTGTGAACGATGTGTTTGTGCTTTATGAGATCATTGTAAAATACTCTTTTGATGATATTCATGTATTTGTGCTTATGGATCATCAATTAGTGCTTTATAATATATTCTTTATGTGGTTTGATCAAATATGTCCAGGAAAGATTTCCTTTTATTGATCAAACGGTTTTTTAAAACATACTTTGTTTTGAGTTTATATATGAGAGGTTTTTTTAGCAACCCCCCCCCCCCCCCCCCCGTGCACGCACGTGTGGATGTATTAATTCTTAGTTTCAAATTATATTTACCGGGTATTCATATGGGTTGAAACAAGCTTTTCTTGTTTTATCGAAAATTAGTATATTGATCTTTTATGTATTTATCCAAAGCATACTAATCTTTAATCTTTATGGATAAAACTTATAAATGTTTCGACAAATTATCTTTGTGATCATGTATATAGGAAAGATGTGTCCATTATTTACATTGATACAAAATATCCTTTTAGTGGACATCGTTGCCTAACCTCTTTGCTTAGAGATTTTTTTTGGCGATTTGAGCATGTTTTTCATTTGAATCATGTATTTGCTCAATCAGTTTTTTTGTTAAAATGATACTTTATGCTTTTCCATTTGGCCTCTCTTTTGTTATCATTTTTATTGCCTTTCCTGAATTCATAAATTTTCATAAACAAGATTTTGGTTTTCATAAGTTTTCATGAACTTATACTTTATTTTTATGTATTGAGACATTATTCTTATAATAATGTATTTATATATGTTCTCAATCTATTACAATTTGTGGTTTGATAACTTATAAATTTTCTTTTGGAGTTATTGACAAATCTTTTGATTTTTGACTTTTAAACCTTTGATTTTCATTTGTTAGAATCCTTAATTGATGCCTTTAGCTTATCTTTCACTAACAAACTTGATTCTTTTGATAGTGCTTATACATTGTGGAAATTAATAGAAGCACGTCAAGGAGACTTAGAGGCAATCCGACAAGCTTTGGAGGATTCCGCTTTAAGTTTAAACGGAGCATCATCTTCATGTACATGTCCACTAGGTGATAGCCCTAGTGTGGTAAGCGAGTCCAATAACGATGATGATTTTACTTATGATGAGCTCGCACATGAATTTGAAAAATTATTGTGTGACCATAAGAAATTACAACATAATTTTAAAATTTTAAATAGCAAACCTGTTTAATTGAAAACCGTTCATCAGTCCCTTGTATCTAAGTTTGATCTCATTACAAATGAAAATGTTAATCTTAAAGAATGCAATGAGAAATGGATATTACAAGTTTGACTCATGACAAAAATAATGCCATGCTAGAAGTAGAGACAAGTAAAAATAAATTAGATACTCTTGTTTGCTCTACTTCTTGTGACAATGCACATATTTCAAATGATGAGGTGAATCAAATAAAAAACGCATATCATGCTTAGATTCAACATTAAATACATGCATTGCCAACAATGAAAAGATTATGGACGTGTGTGCAAAGTTCCATAAAAATGTTTCTAAGAAACCTATTCACTATGCACACATGTATAACAAAATTTATAAGTGTTCCATTTGCCGCCGAAAAGGCCATATTGCTAAATTTTATTATGATGCACAGAAACCAATCAAGCTTAATCATTCTTGTGCATTCCATCAAGCTTCATCTTCATCACACACACATGCACATGCATCAATTTCTAATCATAAGCATGCTAGTGTGTTTAAATGTGATCATGGTGGTCTTTTTGGCTATTTGGCAACATTTTTCTTTGATTTGAAAAAGGTTTCACATTTTTCATGTTTCTAAAAGACCATAAAAAATTAAGTGTGATGTTTGTGGTAGGTTTGGATACTTAGAAAAATTTTGCTTTGATTTACTAAATATTTCAAAATCGTAAGTTGTTCCAAAAGAACTACCTTTGTTTAATGATGTTTCACATTTGCAAAGAGCTACCAATAAATTTTCTTTGTTTGCAAATGTTTCCTACGCACTTCCACGTAGTCATCATAAGCAAATGCAACCTTTTTATTACACACATTGCAATCGAATGAGTCATTTGAGTGATTATTGTTATGACCGGACGCGTGCACAAAATATGCACAAAAGAGATCATAATCATATGACTTTAAGATTTAATGATAGGAGTCATATCCCTAGACTCTTAGGTACCAAGAGTAATTGGGTACCAAAACTTATTTGATTCTTTAAGAAAAAAATTTTAATTTTTAAATTTTTCTCTCCATGTTCTTAAAGATGATGTTTATTTGAGATTTTATAACAATTATTTAAAATCTTTTGTTGATAAATTAAAATGTTTTTTGGATTTTCAAATCCATAGTTCATGATTTTCATATAATTTGTATTCTTGGTTTGAACTATGTTGTTTTTTATTCATTTTTTGTGTGAACGATGTGTTTGTGCTTTATGAGATCATTGTAAAACACTATTTTGATGATATTCATGTATTTATGCTTATGGATCATCAATTAGTGATTTATAATGTATTATCTATGTTGTTTGATCAAATTTGTCCAAGAAAGATTTCCTTTTGTTGATCAAATGTTTTTTTTAAAACATACTTTGTTTTGAGTTTATATATGAGAGGGTTTTTTAGCAACCCCCCCCGGATGTATTACTTCTTTGTTTCAAATTATGTTTACCGAGTATTCATATGGGTTGAAACAAGCTTTTCTTGTTTTGTTGAAAATTAGTATATTGATCTTTTATGTATTTATCCAAAGCATACTAATCTTTGATCTTTATGGATAAAACTTATAAATATTTCGACAAATTTTCTTTGTGATCATGTATATAGGAAAGATGTGTCCATTATTTACATTGATACAAAATATCCTTTTAGTGGACATCGTTGCCTAACCTCTTTGCTTAGAGATTTGTTTTTGGAGATTTGAGCATGTTTGTCATTTGAATCATGTATTTGCTCAATCATTTTTTTGTTAAAATGATACTTTATGCTTTTCCATTTGTACTCTCTTTTAGTATCATTTTTATTCTCTTTCTTAGATTCATGAATTTTCATAAACAAGATTTTGGTTTTCATAAGTTTTCATGAACTTATACTTTATTTTTATGTATTAAGACATCATTCTCATAATAATGTATTTATATATATTCTCAATCTATTACAATTTAGGGTTTGATAACTTATGAATTTTCTTTTAGATTTATTGACAAATCTTTTGTTTTTTGACTTTTAAACCTTTGATTTTCATTTTTGGGAATTTGTTGTTTTTGATATATATCCTATGGATATATATTTATGTTTTATACTCTTGTGACTCTATTCTTAATGATACATATATTTGGTCACTTGGTCTTCTTTAATGTGAGCTGTGTTTAGGATATTCTATATTCATGCTTATTTATATTTATTTGCCATACTCATCATTGCATATTTTCTATATGGCAGTTTGATAGGGGGAGTCATCCATATATCTATTTTTTTGTATTCTCACATGTGCTTATTGATAGGGGAGCTTTCGCTCTCTTATTCTTTTGTTTTCCCCTCTTTGATGTTGTCAAAGGGGAAGAAATAGTTTGTTTATTGGTTTATGATGGTTTCATATTGGTTTATGATGGTTTTATATTTCTTCCATGTTTATATTTTATATACATTTTATAAATAATTTGTCATCATCAAAAATTGGTAGATTGTTAGCCCTTTTGTTTTGATGATGATTTGCCAAACAATTTATAGCTAATTTGTTTCCTAGTGGTTCTGGCTTGCTTCTTTTTACAGGATATATATATATATATATATATATGATGAAAACCCATTCATATCAGAGTTAAATATTCAAGATCAAGTTGTGTGCGCAACCTCTTAGGTATGTTAGTAGTTTTGTAACATATATTGTGTGAATATATTTCAAGCTCAATATATATATACACACACAATTTTGATTTTTATTACAAAATGAATTTATTTGAGAAACAATGCAATATTGGTTTATTAATCTTATTTACATTACATTCATGTTTCATAATGCTTATAAAAACATTTCATAAAGTTCCCACATGTTCTTACATGTCAAACTTCATTTTAAAGATTCATGAAAAACATGTATTATGTATATTTTTGCTAAACATTGAGTTTTCACAAATACGAGGTCCTTTTTGCATAATTCATTTTCAAACAAGTTTTTTATTATGTTTGTTAACTTTTCCCAAAGTTTCACATTTTTTAGAATTTTTTTACTATTTTTTAAAGGCCTTTGAAATTCACTTTCAAAATTCAAAAAAGCCTGAAAAACTATTATCAGTCAACTGATGCATATTATCAGTCGACTAATGAAACTAACCAGAATAATCAAAAGTTTTTATTTTTACAACTGACGTTCTTTCAGTCAACTGATGATCCATCAATCGACTCATGAGTTCCTTCAGTCGACCGATGAGCTTCAAACCGCTTACAACAGTCAACTCATCAGTCGACTGATGAACCCCGTCAGTCGATTGATAAGCTTCCAACGGCTAGTTTTTGTAAATTTTTAGGTTTTATTTTTTTGTCTTTTTCCTTGGTTTTCTCTTGGTTTTGGGGCTTCTTCTATGATCCTATATATACCCCATACCCTCTAACTTCTGTGTGTAATCAAGAAAATTGTTTAATCAAGTTTTGAAAGAGTTTAGTTTGTGTTTCAGCATTGTTTTAAGTTTTGTTTCAAAAGAGGAGTTTTTCACAATGAGGAAACTTTTGATTTCATCTGAGGAATTCATCCTCATCATCATATCTACAGCTCCTTGTGTTTGTAGAGAATATTTCTAACTCTTTTATCTAGCTTATTTATTATTTGATTTTCTTATTCATATCTTAGTTAGTTTTATTTGAGTTAAAATTTTATTGTTCTCATCTTTTATTGTTCTCATCTATCACTCACACCTCAATTGAGCTTTTAATATTATTTATTCAATATATTGTTGGATAGTAGTGAGTGATTTAGTGAGAGTGGGCTTCATTATGTTCTCATTCATTGCTAGAGAATAAATTATTGTATTTGAGCTATTTGTGAGTATCACTTTGTAATACACATTTACACCGAGAGGAGTGTATGGTGAGGACGTAGTCGATACCAAGAGGAGTGACGTCGGTAGTAAAGCCTAGTGAGAGGTAGTAAAGCTGAGCACTTAAGGGAGGCGATACGTGAGGACCAATACTTGAGGTTGTAGTTTGTGTATGTACATTGTGAGTGACTTGTAGAGTTTTCAGTGAACTAAAAAACTGAGTGTGTAAAGAAGTCCCGGGTTCCAAATCAGGTGTGTCAATATAGTAGAGATCTCCTCGAGATGAGGAGCGGAGACGTAGGTCAAGGGTTAACCGAACTCCATGATCATATCTTGTGTTTTAGTTTGCTTTGTGTATATTTGTTTTGTGCTTATATTTTACATTCTTGCTCATAACTCATTCATATATTTTTTGCAAGAATTAATTAATCAAGAAAGTTTTTAATTAGCATAAAATCAGAATTAGATTAGCATTGACCCTATTCACCCCCTTCCCTTAGGGTCTAACGGAGGGTTTTAGGGATGAATTTGGTTTAGGAGCTCATTGGTGAAAGCAGTAAATTGTTGCTGAAGAGACTATGAGATCCTTTGCGTAGATTCTTCCTAATGTGCCTTAGTGACATAGCCCCGCAAGGGCTTTAGGGAGTGGGTCGAAAGTTCAACCAGGATGCTCAGAACCAGACATCTCGTATGAAGATGGATGACAGGCCCCATGGTGGGTGCCAAACTGTTGATGTCAGTTATTTAATAGTGGTTTCGTTAAGGATTAATGTGGGGTTGGAGTCCTCAAACTTCTTCATATGGCTAGTCCTAGAGTCTGCTGTTCTTCCCTGCACATGAAGAAATCGTAAGAGACTGGAGTTGGATTCTCTGATTGTTTCTCTGACGATCAAGTCAGTATATGAACTTGAGTGGGAAAATGTGAGATGATGAAGAAAGTTTCAAAGTTGTGCGAAAAGACCATATGGCTACATTGAGCTGTATGGCTTCCTTTTATAGACGATCAAAAGGTAGATAGGTAACTTGAGCTGAGTCTAGGCACGTAGCTGACCCAACAGATAGCTGATAAGTGTCGGTCGCTGGTGAAGATGGGTCATCCAAGTGGTTAGTGCAAAGCAATTGTAGCTGCTTGGTACTGACTGGGTCTGATGATTCATAAAGACTATGAGGGCTAGAGCCATGGCGACTTTGTCAGAGTAGTTAAGTCAAGGGTAATTGGTTATTGGCGGAGGGTTCGAGAATACACTGCCTCTCTAGTCGTTCGGCTGAAGGCTGACAAACATCACCCTTTTAGTTGGCTACGCAAGTTGTCGTCTGATATAGCAGGCCAAGTGGGGTGCTCATAAGATCGATCTGGTAGGTAGGCTGTTAAGTACCGCTTTTTTAGTTGGCCTCGAAAGTTCTCGACCCGAACTAGAGAGAAGGGATGCTACCTGGCGAGAAGGTATGACTCGGCCTGGCGAGAAGGGGCGACTCGGTCTGGCGAGAAGGGATGTGTCGAATAGGTGAGATGGGACGCTTGTCTCGGCTTGACGAGAAGGACTCCTGTCTCATCCTAGCGAGAAGGGTTGACTCTATCGCACGCCTATGCGGAAGCGTACTCGCTCACCAAACAAGTCGTAAGCACGGGAGAAGAATAACCAATCACATACGAGCACAATCCAAAACTAAAATACGACAGATCAATCACAAATACAGAGATATACATGGTTCGTCAATTTGCCTACGTCCACGGGGAGAAGATAGGGAGATTCCACTAAATCAATGAGAGTACAAAGGGTTATAATCTCACAAAACTCACAAACTAATACTCAACCAAAACTCTCAACTTGCTCACAATATCTCCCTCTCACAATGCTCAAAAGTCTCTCTAATTTCCGATTACAACTCTCTTCTTTTTGATTTGATCCTAATATCTTCTAGGGCATTCCATATATATAGAAAACCTAAAACCAAAACAGACTAGGAATTCTAAAACTAAAAACAAAACAAATTAGGAATCATAATAACATGTTACCAAAATAGATTCAGAATCATATTACCAAAATAGATTAGGAATCCTAATAACATGTTATCAAAACAGATTAGGAACCTGCTATCCAACAATTCTTCACCTCGACGAAGTATTTCCAAAACTGAGCCGACACCAACATCAGTACCAATGCGTCATCTCACCAAATTCGGCTACACCAATGTGGTTGCCTACGTACCCCCTCTCCTAAGGGATCAAGCCGTCCGTAGTTCATCCAAATGGTCGTCAACAGCCTCAACAATCACGAATGTGCAACAAGCTTCTATAATGATCAAACTTGTTGCTCAGAACTACCTTAGTGAGGATATTCACCGGATTATCCTTCGTGTGGACCTTAATGATCTCCACATCACCATCTTCAAGAACATCCCGAATGAAGTGATAACGAATGTCAATGTGCTTCGTCCTCGCATGAAAATTTTGATTATTCGCCAAATAGATAGCACTCATGCTATCATAATGAATAGTGATGGGCCGTTACGATATACCAAGTTCCTCCAAAAGCCCTCGAAGCCAAATAGCCTCATTCACAGCCTCCATAATCTCCATATACTCTACCTCTATCGTAGATAAAGCCACCATAAACTGTAAGGTGCATCTCCCACACACCGACGCACGGGTCAAAGTGAACACATACCCTATCGTAAACAGGCGCTTATCCAAATCTTCGGTATAATCCGAATCAACATAGCTAATGCACAACTTCCCACCTGTAGTGTCCCGCTTATAAACTAAACCAACATTAAGCATACCTTGAATATACCTCAAAATCCATCTCACGGCATCCCAATGACCCACTCCTAGATCGTGCATGTATCTCGAAACCATGCTCACCGCCTGTGACAAATCTGGCCTCATACATACCATCACGTACATCAAGATCCCAACCGCACTCGCATATGGAGTCTTCGACATTAACTCTCGATCTTCAACTATTTTCGGTGAGAGGTTAGCTGAAAGCTTCAAATAGGCTCCCAAAGGTACACTAACTGGCTTTATATCCATACTAACATGAAATTGCTGTAGAACCTTCTTCAAATAAGCCACCTGTGTCAAACAAATTATGCCCTTCTCTTTGTCTCTGTCGATCTCCATTCCTAAGATGCGCTTAGACTCACCCAAATCCTTCATCTCAAACTCCTTTGAAAGATGTGTCTTCAACTCGTCTATATAAGACCTGGAAATGGAGACAACTAACATGTCATCAACATAGAGCAACAAATAGATGTACGCATCTCCTTTCAACTTGTGAAAATACACGCAAAGATTAAACTGGCTCTGAGTGTATGAATGACCAAGCATAAAATCATTGAATTACCTATACCACTGTCTAGGAGACTGCTTTAAACCGTATAGCAATTTTTTCAACTTGCAAACCAGGTTTTCCTTCCCTACAGCTCGAAATCCCAATGGTTGAGTCATATTTATTTCTTCATCAAGATGACATGAAGAAATATCGTCTTCACATCAAACTGATCTAACTCCGATCCATATTGTGCCATCAAATCTAGCAAAATCTGAATCGAAGAATGCTTCACCACCAGAGAGAAAACCTCATTATAATCAATACATTCCTCCTGTATATAGCCCTTCGCAACCAACCTAGCATTGAACCTCAATGGAGTGCCCTCAATGCCCTCCTTCTTCGTGTATACCTACTTGTAACCAATTGCCATCTGCCCCTTTGAAAGCTTAACAAGATCCCATGTATCGTTCTTGTGAAGAGAGTCCATCTCCTCATGTATAGCCACCTGCTACGAATCAGCCTTCGAACTCTACTCGGCCTCTCTAAATGTAGTAGGCACCAACTCATCGATACTCTCCACCGAAAGTACATATGCAACTACTGTGTCTGTATACCATGCTGGCATCCGTATGTCTCTCCTCTATCTCCGAATCGTAATAGAATCCTGAACCTGAGTCGTCATTCTCTAATCCTGTACAACTGTACCCATATCCTCCTCCTCGTCGCCGTGCTCGCCTGGCATCACCTCAGTCAGTACTCTAATGGATATTGTACCATTTGGATAATATGGAGCTGCATCGATCTCCACTACCTGTGATATTTCCTTCGTTGGGTCGCTCTCCACCTGATGAGAGATGGGAAGCTCAAGATATAAGCCTCATCGAACATGACGTCTCTACTCAGCACAATCTTCATATCAACTGGATCCCAAAGCTTGTATCCCTTGATACCATGCTTGAATCCTACAAATATGGCCTTCCTAGCTCGAGGTTCCAACTTATCAGTCTTCACATAATAGTATGCAGGGCACCCAAATACCTTGAGCTGGTCATAATTGTGTGTGGCTCTCTTGACCACATCTCCATAGGGGTCTTCCCCTCAATTACAGACGAAGGCAGCCTGTTAATGAGATAGCTTGCATATGAAAGTACCTCAGCTCAAAAGATCTTCTCCAAACCACTATACGCCAATAAACATTGTATCTTCTCTAACAAAGACCAATTTAACCTCTTTGACACCTCATTCTGCTATGGTGTATGACTAACTGTGAAGTGTCTCTCTATACCCTCGTCTCGACATAGCTGCTGAAAGGGGTCTGATGTGAACTCACCACCGTTATCAGATCGTAATGTCTTGATCCTTCTCCCAGTCTGCAGTTCCAACCTCTTCTTCCACTCCACAAATATATGTAGGACTTCACTCTTCTTCACCATAGTGTACACCTAACAACGCCTAGAATAGTCATCAACAAACGTGACGAACCAATTTCTACCACCAAGTGATGCAGTCTTGGTGGGACCCCAAACATCTGTGTGCACATAATGCAGGATACCCCTCGTCCTATGAATGGCTGTCCCAAACTTCACCTTCATCTTCTTGCCAAGAACACAGTGCTCACAGAACTCAACTTTTTCACTCTTGGCTCCCTTCAATAGCCTCTGCTTGCACAGCGCCTGTAGTGACTTCTCTCTTGTGTACCCCAATCTGTAATGTCAAAGTCTGCTAATGTCCGCCTCTGAAATAGCTGAAGCAACCTGGCCAATCACGGTTCTCCCTTCAAATTATACAAGTTCCGACTATGGACTCCCTTCATCACCATTAAAGATCCCTTAGTAACCTTTGCTATTGCATCCTCAAATGTCACCTTGAATCCCTTCACCTCCAAAGCTCTAACTGAGTTAAGATTCTTCTTCAACTGAGGAATAAATCTCACCTCCTTCAATTCAAGGACTACTCCATCGTACATTTGAATCCTCACAGTACATATCCCATAAATGCCGCATGATTGATTATTTCTCATGATAACAACACCCCCATCGAGTCTCTTAAATGATGAAAACCAATCTCGCCTAGGAGTCACATGATAAATAGCATCAGAATCAAGCATCCAATTTGATGCATCCAAGTGGTTCACCTCCGGAGTAATTAATAAAGAAAAGCTGGAATCATCGGAATCATCGTCGTTCGCAATATTCACCTCATTGGCCTTCAGGCCCTTCTTCTTGCTATTCTCCTTCTCCTTGATCTTTGTACAGTCTTGTTAGACCCTAGAGGGGGGTAATTAGGGTCTTATACTAATCTAATCCGATTTTATACCAATTAAAACTAATAATAAATATTCTTACAAGATAGATGTACAATATGATATGAGCAAGAATATATAATATGAACAAAGAGATATATCCTACCAAAGAGGTATATGATAAAATATACGCAAGAATATATGAATTAACACAAGGGTAAATAATCTAAACTAAAGATATAATTATGATAGAGAAATATAAACAATGCAAACACACAATATGATCACGGAGTTCGGACCTTCCGTCCTACGTCTCCGCTCCCCACTCCCGGGGAGAAATTCACTATCACAATCGGGTTTTCTACGCTCACCGAACAACATTTACACCTCACAATTCGGTTTTCTAGCTAACCGAAAACTTTACAAGCACACACTCTTGTAATCCCACTTTACACCCTCACAAGTATTAGTCTCTAGTCTGTGTCTCCCTTAAATGTTAGAAATTATAACCTACCTCTAGTCATTACCACCTACTGCACTCCTCTTAGGATGACCCCGTCTCTCACCACACACTCCTCTTGGTGTACAAGTGTATTACAAAGTGATCTACACAATTAGGCTCACAAATATAACAATGGTTGTTCTTTTTAATGGACGAGAACTCGATTAAGCTCACTCTCAATCGTTACAACTCCCCATAACCTAATTATACAATGTATGCAAATACAATAAGCTCAATGGTTGTGTGTGCAAGCAATGAGAAAATCAATCATAAACTCAATTTAAACCATAGCTTGATGAAAATAATAAACAACAAATAATTAAAGCAAAGCTAGTATTGAGTTCAGAATTTCTTCTCTGAAACAACAAGATGGAGAGATGGATTGAAATGAAGCTCAAATAATATAGATGATCTCCTCCACTTGTAAGAAACTTCTTCACAAACAAAACTCCTAAATACTTTTTAAACAAACATAAAACAAGCTTAAACCCTTGTTAAACTCTTTTTAAAACATTCTCTTAAATGTAATAAAATATGAGAGCAAGGGGGTATTTATAGCCTCCCAAAACCTCAGCCAAAAACCCAACAGAAAAGACCAAAAATCCTCAAAAAAAATAGCTTAGGAAAAGAGCCGTTGGAACCTGATTGATAGTTCGGCGATAGACCTTGGGAAACGTGCGGTCGATCACGAGCAGCAAAAAGGCAAGGGTTGGGCTCTGGACAACAGACGATCAACCGTGACGGTCGACCGCAAAAGACTTTGGACTGCATCCGGTCGACCGTCACGGTCGACCGCGAGCCTTTGAAAATCATGCTTAGTCTCTGGACTCAATAGCGGTCGACCACCACCGTGGCTGTCGACCGCAAACTGATATATGACAATTACAGGCTTGAAACAGTTTTTCTGACTTTAAAACCCTATTTAAAAATATCAAACAAATTTAGAAAAATATAAAACTTTGAAAAATGATTATAGACATGATAATAAACATGCTACAAAAACCGGTTTTCAAAAAGCATCTCCCAAATGAGAAATCTCCTCATTTTACAAAATAGTCCAAAACATGTAAATGAAAAAACACTTGTTTTTGACATTGGACATAAACCATGTTTTGAAACTATATAAACTGATTTTATAGACTTAAAGAAAGATATAAACTATTGTTATAAAGTCTATAAACAATGAATACAATATTTTCATAAATACAATAGAATATGAAACATATGAGTATGTATATTAATATATATCTGTTTCATATCTATGAAATTAAACCAAAACAACTTATCCACATAGAAAACGAACATGTATAAATAATTTTTGGAATTTGTTTGCAAAAACTTTGTTTGTGGATAAAACCAAAAACCAATATGTGTATATATATAACTATATATATATATACATTGAAACCAATAAAATGTGTGTGGATATGATTGAGCTTAAAGTACTTAACACACATAATATAAACTCCTAAACTAGATTACCCAAGCTATAGGTCTTCAATAAGCTCGACTTGGTACACTTGTGGATGAAGCTTGAACTTGAATCTTTAACTTGAATTGCGTAGCTTCACTCCATAATTCCGCCAACCTCCATAAGATATGATCATGAATGCGCAATTCCATCCATCCTCTAACTTGTTATTTGTCTACAATAAATAAATAAACACAAATACTAGACAAATAACATTAGTGATAAATTGTTTGTTAAACATCATCAAAACAAAGAGACTAACAATCTTCCCCTTTTTGATGATGACAAACAATTTACAAAAAGAATATATGCATGAAAGGAAATGAATATACAATATTATAATTATCATGCATATAAACAAGAAAGGCTATACTCATAATATTTTTTTCCCCTTTGATAACATCAAAAAGGGGAAAACCATAAAGAATGAAGAGAGCAAAAGCTCCCCCTATATATGAGCATAGGTGAGTATAAAACAAATATAGAGAATAGTTCCCCCTATCAAAATGCCATATAGAATATATGCAATAAAGATCATGACAAACAAGTGAGCAAGCATAAATGCTAAACGCAGCTCACATACAAAATGATAATGAGAACACATATAAATATATCAATATGAAAAATAGTGTCTCATATCAAAGAACATAAAAATCATGTATAAAAGTAGATTTATGAACTCAAAAGAAAAGGAACATGGGAATCATGCAAAATGTTTTCATATAAAAACAAATCAACCAAATGAAATCATAAATCAAATTTTAAGCCTAAAAATGATGTTTGATCAATAAAGCAAGTTTTTTTTGTAGAACTTGATCAAACCACTCATAGAATGCATTATAAAGCATATTTGATTTTTGAATCATCTATTTATGCTTATATAATGAATTTAAAACAACAAATCAAAATAAAATTTTTGACAAAAGAAATGCAAGTGAGGCAACAATATATCAAGCTCTTAAGCTTGTTCCAACCTATATAAAGATTATTAGTACCCGGTAAATAAGATTTGGGAATAAACACCTAATAAATCTGGTGGGTTATATAAATACAAACCTCTCATCAAAACAAAACCAATAATCATGAAAACAAAAAAAATTTGATCAATAAAAAGAATTATTTTTATGTTTAAAAATTTAAAGTATAACTTTCATAACCAAGAAAAAAAATAAAAACACTAAAATTCTTAGTTTAAAGATCATTTTGGCACCCCAAGCTTTCTTGGTGCTAGATTGTTTAGGGATATGACCCCTATCAATAAAGCTTAAAACCCTAGGGTTATGAACTCGTTTGGGCGCATGTGGTGCACTAACACGATCAAAACAAAAATTGTATAAATGACCCTTTCGGTTGCAATAAGTGCAATAAAAAGGGGTAAATGACTTGTGTTGACCAAGTGGGCGTGCATGAGAATCATTTGCAAGAAAAGATTGTCTTTTAAAATTATTTTGCAAATGAGAAACATCATTAAACAAAGATGGTCTACTTGAGAAATTTGGCAAGTTTGAACATTTTTTTAAATCATAAGAAAACTTCGCCAAATGGCCAAATCTACCACAAATATCACATTTAAAAACATGTGATCTACTAGAAACATTTGGCAAACGTGATTTTCTTTTTAAATCAAAACAATACTTGGCCAAATGACCAAAACGACCACAAAGATCACATTGATACACATGAGCATGCTTATGATGTACTTTTTGTGCATGTGTGTGTACATGTGATGAAGATGAAGAAGCTTGATGGGATGTACAATCATGAATAAGCTTGTTAAGCTTTTGTGCATTATGACAAAATTTAGCTATATGGCCTTTAAGACCGCAAATAAAATATTTGTGAATTTTGTCATACATATGTGCATAGTGTGTAGGTTTCTTAGAAGAATTAACATAGTACTTTGCACACAAGTCCATAAGCTTTTTGTTATTTACCATACAAGTTTTTAAGGTTGAACCTAAACAAGATATACAATGTTTAACTTGACTCAACTCATCATTTTGCATACATGTATTGGAAATAGAAGTAGATGAAACATGATCATATTTAAATGAATTAAACTTATTTATAATTATTTCTACTTCTATCATGGCATTATTATTTGCATGAGTTAAGCTAGCAATAGATGAAGTTAATTTTTCATTTTCTAAACTTAGCGTGTCATTATTTTCTTTAAGTATAGCATTCTCCTTAGTAATGACATCAAGTTTAGAGGCTAACAACTCATGATCAGATTTTGAACTAATATGCTTGCTTTTAAGATCAATAAAGTTATTGTGCAATTTTGTATAGACAAGTGATAATCTCTCATATGCACAAGCGAGTTCATTAATAGATAGATCATCATCGGATTCTGAATTGCTTACCACACTAGGCTTATCCCCTAATGGTCGTGTGCATGATGCTCCTCTATCACTTGAAATCGATTCTGTCACAACGCGTTGAATCTCCTCCAAATCTCCTTGATGTGCTTTAAAAAGTTTCCAAATCGTATAAGTACTATCAAAATGAGCAAGTTCGTTAGAAATACATGGTTCAAAAGCATTATGCAAGAGTTCTAATATTAACTTGTTCATTGTAAATATTTTATTTTCATGATTACTCCACTTGGATTTCTCCAATGTGGGCACAATATAAGCACAATCAATAACTTCCCATAAGTTGATATTTCTAGATTCAACAAATATTTTAAATTTAGAGCACCATTGAGCATAAGAAAAATTTCTATATTTTGGAGCAATATTTGGATTATAGCCCAAACGAAATACATTCATATTCATGATATATATGTGAATATATGCAAGCAAGACAAATGCAATTATAACTAGATTAGTACAAATAAGATAACTTGGATCTTTAACTCAAGGTGATTAGAACTTAAATCAAAGAGCATCAAGCTCTGATACCAATTGTTAGACCCTAGAGGGGGGTTATTAGGATCTTATGCTAATCTAATCCGATTTTATGCTAATTAAAACTAATAATAAATTATTCTTATAAGATAGATATACAATATAATATGAGTAAGAATATGCAATATGAACAAAGAGATATATCCTAGCAAAGAGGTATATGATGAAATATACGCAAGGATATATGAATTAATACAAGGGTAAACAATCTAAACTAAAGATATAATTATGATAGGCTAATATAAACAATGCAAACACACAATATGATCACGGAGTTCGGACTTTCCGTCTTAAGTCTCCGCTTCCCACTTCCGGGGAGAATTCCACTATCACAACCGGGTTTTATACGCTTACCTGAATAACATTTACACCTCACAATTTGGTTTTCTAGCTAATCGAAAACTTTACAATCACATATTCTTGTAATCCCACTTTACACCCTCACAAGTATTGGTCTCTAGTCCGTGTCTCCCTCAAGTGTTAGGAATTTCAACCTACCTCTAGGTATTACCAGCTACTGCACTCTTCTTGGGATGACCCCGTCTCTCACTACACACTCCTCTCGGTGTACAAGTGTATTACAAAGTGATCTACATAATTAGGCTCACAAATATAACAATGGTTGTTCTCTTTAATGGACGAGAACTCAATTAAGCTCACTCTCAATTGTTACAACTCCCCACAACCCAATTATACAATGTATATAAATACAATAAGCTCAATGGTTGTGTGTGTAAGCAATGAGAAAATCAATCATAAACTCAATGTAAACCCTAACTTGATGAAAATGATAAACAACAAATAATTAAAGCAAAGCTAGTATTGAGTTTAGAAATTCTTCTTTGAAACAACAAGATAGAGAGATGGATTAAAATGAAGCTCAAATAATGTAGATGATCTCCTCCACTTGTAAGAAACTTCTTCACAAACAAAACTCTTAAACACTCTTTTAAATAAACATAAAACAAGCTTAAACCCTTGTTAAACTCTTTTTAAAACATTCTCTTAAATGTAATGAAAGATGAGAGCAATGGGGTATTTATAGCCTCCCAAAACCTCAGCCAAAAACCCAATAGAAAAGATCAAAAATCTCAAGGAAAACAACTTAGGAAAAGCACCATTGGAACCTGATTGACAGTTCGGTGGTCGACCGTGGAAAACGCGTGGTCGACCGCGAGCAGCAAAAAGGCAAGGGTTGGGCTCTGGACAACAGACGGTCGACCGTGACGATCGACCACAAAAGACTCTGGACTACAACCGGTCAGCTATCACGGTCGACTGCGAGCCTCTAAAAATCATGCTGAGTCTCTGGACTCAAGAGCGGTCGACCGTAATGGTCGACCGTGGAGGTCGATCGTGGCGGTCGACCGTAAACTGACATATGACAATTACAGGTTTGAAACATTTTTTTAACTTTAAAACCATATTTAAAAATATCAAACAAATTCAAAAAAAATATAAAACTTTAGAAAATGATTATAGACATGATAATAAACATGCTACAAAAACTAGTTTTCAAAAAGCATCTCCCAAATGAGAAATCTCCTCATTTTACAAAATAGTCCAAAACATGTAAATGAAAAAACACTTGTTTTTGACATTGGACATAAACCATATTTTGAAACTCTATAAACTAATTTTATAGACTTAAAGAAAGATATAAACTATTGTTATGAAGTCTATAAATAATGAATACAATATTTTCATAAATATAATAGAATATGAAACATATGAGTATGTATATTAATATATATTTGTTTCATATCTATGAAATTAAACCAAAACAACTTATCCACATAGAAACGAACATGTATAAATAATTTTTGGAATTTGTTTGTAAAAACTTTGTTTGTGGATAAAACTAAAAACCAAGATGTGTATATATATAACTATTTATATATATACATAGAAACCAATAAAATGTGTGTGTGTGTGTATGATTGAGCTTAAAGTACTTAACACACATAATATAAACTCCTAAACTAGATTACTCAAGCTATAGGTCTTTAATAAGCTCGACTTGGTACACTTGCGGATGAAGCTTGAACTTGAATATTTAACTTGAATTGCATAGCTTCACTCCACAATTCTGCCAACGTCCAATGGATATGATCGTGAATATGCAATTCCATCCATCCTACAACTTGTTGTTTGTCTACAATAAATAAATAAACACAAATAGTAGACAAACAACATTAGTGGTAAATTATTTGTTAAACATCATCAAAACAAAGAGACCAACAAGTCTCTCTTCTAATATCTTTGCTCCTTGCAGAATGCACATTGGTTCTTTCCTAGCTGGTAACGACTTCTTGACTTTGACCTTCCTCTATTACCACCTTTTGGATATGGGCTTCTACCTCTCGTCGACAAGGCCTATCCTGAAGCACTAGCGTGAGAAGTCTCTTTGTTCTTCCTCCTCAAATTATAGTTTGTCAAAGCATTAGTAACTTCATTATAGCTGATATAAGACCTCCCATTCAACAAAGTAAGCATGAAGATATCATACTACTCATCCGGTAAGGAGCCCAACAAAATAATTATCTTGTACTCATCCGATATCTTCTCATCAACATTCACCAAGTCTGATAACAACTTAGTGTAGTTGTTCATATGAACCGCTAGTGAGGTGCCTCAGGACATCTAAAATCTGAACAATCTTCGTAGCAAGTGCAAATGGTTCTCAACACTCTTCATAAGGTACTTATTGTTGAGAATTTCCCACATCTTCATTGCAGACACCACCCCAATCATATCATGCTTCAATTCCTGTTCCAAACAGGATCTGATCACCCCACAAGCGTTCCTATTTATCTTTTCTCATATCACCTCTTCATATTTTGATGGTCTCTCTTGGATCATGATGGTCTCATCAAAATTCTGAGCATTGAGCATATCTTGAACATTGCTCATCCACAAACCAAAGTTGATCTTGCCGTCATACTTCACCATACTAATTTTGGTGTTCTGAAAACCAACTTGGACTGTACTCACAATCTTGCTGCTTTCACTAACTTTTTCACCCATACTCGTAAACTCTAAATTATAAAAAAAGATTCAAACTTTGAAAAGAATAAGAAATTACCCAACTGAACCCTAGATTGGATTTCAAATAGAACTCCTAATCACACGAGGAAAGCGAGATCTCTAACGCCAACTTCAAATCATGTCTCCACTGAAGACTAGAACTCCAAGAACCAAGCTTTCACGACGAATCTTCCTCCACCTAATGCCAAAACCCTAGATCTAAAATCTAAACTCTGATACCAATTTTCATGCGCCTATGCGGAAACGTGCTCGCTCACCAAACAAGTCGTAAGCATGAGAGAAGAATAACCAATCACACACGAGCACAATCCAAAACTAAAATACGATAGATCAATCATAAACACAGAGATATACGTGGTTCGGTAATTTACTTACGTCCACGGGAGAGGATAGGGAGATTCCACTAAATCAAGTAGAGTACAAAGGGTTACAATCTTACAAAACTCACAAACTAACCCTCAACCAAAGCTCTCAACTTGCTCACAATATCTCCCTCTCACAATGCTCAAATGTCTCTCTAATCTCTGATTACAACTCTCCTCTTTTTGATTTGATCCTAATATCTTCTAAGGCCTTCCATATATATAGAAAACCTAAAACCAAAACAGACTAGGAATTCTAAAACAAAAAACAAAACAAATTAGGAATCTTAATAACATGCTACCAAAACAGATTAAGAATCATATTACCAAAATAGATTAGGAATCCTAATAACCAGTTACCAAAACAGATTAGGAACCTGCTATCTAACAAACTCTTCCAGGCGAGAAGGTATGCCTGCCTCGACCTGTTTGGGTCGGCTTGGGGTACAATCTGTTTGAGACATGTATTAGCCAGTTAAATATTGATTAACACTTATTTTTATGGCACAAAAATTCCCATACTTGGAGATCAAGACGAGGAAAACACAAATCTAACACTCTGTTTGGATAAAAGAGAACAAGAAAGCAAGGAGAGGAAACCATTCATCTTGTAAGGTTTTACATCCAATGCTCATGCTCTTTCTAGCTACCTAACAAGTTAATAGTAATAAATATGTTCGCCAATGAAGGAATCACTCTTAGTAGAATTATTGTTGAAGATCACACCTCAATTGATAGAGCAGACGTGTCACAAACCTAATCACAGCATTACGTCTCGCCTTGTAAACATTAAGCATAAGATACGATTTCTTTCAAGCTTCTACAAAATATCTTCTTCAAGGAAAGTACTTATTTTCATAACACTATCAACATCGATCGTTACTCCATCCAAGTTTTGTCGGGGG
>BQKN01001021.1:203408-223854 GCA_022839385.1 Asparagus kiusianus
GGGGGGGAGGGAGAGAAAGAGAGATTTCTTAATTTTTACAATTATAGTTTAATTTTTACAAGTATAGTTTAATTTTTACAATTAGAGTTTATTTTTGGCAAAACAAAAAATTTGTGCAAAAAACCCAAACCCTAATAAAAAATATTCATCTTGATGAAATTATAATATAAAAAAATTAAATTTAATACAGGTTATGGTTAGGGTTAGGGTTAGGCGAGGGTTAGGGTTAGGGTTCGGTGAGGGTTAGGGTTAGAGTTAGGATTAGGGTTAGTATTAGGGTTAAGTGAGGGTGGGGGTGATGGTGAGAGTGAGGGTTAGGGTTAGGGTTAGGGTTAGGGTTAAGTGAGGGTGGGGGTGATGGTGAGAGTGAGGGTTAGGGTTAGGGTTAGGGTTATGATTAGGGTTAGGCGAGGGTTAGGGTTAGGATTAGGGTTAGGTGAGGGTTAGGGTGAGGGGTGGGGGTGAGGGTGAGGGTGAGTTTGAGGGTTAAGGTTATGGTTAGAGTTAGTGGAGGGTGAAAGTGAGGGTGAGTTTGAGGGTTACGGTTATGGTTTGAGTTAGTGGAGGGTGAAGGTGAGGGTGAGGGTTAGGGTTAGGTGAGGGTAGGGGTGATGGTGAGGTTGAGGTTGAGGGTTAGGATTAGGGTTAGGTGAGGGTTTGGGTTTGGGTTAGGATTAGGGTTAGATGAGGGTTTTGGTTAGGGTTAGGGTTAGGTGAGGGTGAGGAGTGGAGGTGAGGGTTAGGGTTAGGGTTAGGGTGAGTTCAGGGGTGAGGTTAAGGGTTAGGATTAGGGTTAGGGTGAGGGTAGGGGTGAGGTTGAGGGTTAGGGTTAGGGTTAGTATTACGGTTAAGTACACGCACACGGTCACAGGCTATCCGTACACGATCGCAGAGTAGAGCCTCAACATCATCTGTTTGACTGGTTATCATGTATCACGATGTGTCATGTATTATATTATTAACGTTATATTATCTGGTTGACTGGTTATCATGTGGATGTGTATGCATTATATTATTACCTTTATATTATCTGTTTGACTGGTTATCATGTAACACGGTGTGTCATGTATTAAATTATTGCCTTTGTATTATCTGTTTAACTGGACATCATGTACACGCTATTCTGTTGCCATGTGCTGTTTTATTAATTATTTGCATTATATCGGTGGAGAGGATCCGAGCAGAGGCCACACGAGTCTAGTAGCACCTACGAGTCTGCAGCACCACAAGGAACACCAGGAAGTAGTTCATATCAAGACTCGATGGAGCAGCGATTAAAAGCGATTGAAGATTGGCAGTCGCAGCAAACAACATATCAGCGGGCTCTAGAGGAAGAACGGAGGCGTCGGGAGCAGACCGTATTGGAGTTCACACAATTCATGTCGACTCTGCCTCAGGAGGCTCAGGAGGCATATAGGAGACATTTTCTGTCGTCACAGGTAATATATATACTTTGCTTTTTTTTAATTAGATGATATCGTACATACTTATACACACTAATACAAACTGTTACACACAAACCCTAACTCTAACCCTAACACAAACCTCAAAATTTATACTTATAATGATTTTATGTGATGGTGGTGTTGATGGTGTATGCGTGCGTAGTGTTGGTGGTATTGGTTGGTGGGTTGGTTGGTTGGTTGGTTGTGGTGTTGTGTAGTGGTGGTCGTTATGTGATTGGTTTGTGGGGGGGGGGGGGGTTTGGTCGTGGTGGGGGGAGGAATGGGGATTGGGTGTTGATGGTGGTGATGGTAGTGATGGAGGGGGAGGGGTGTGTAGAGTATGATTGGTTGGTGGGTGGGGAGCTTTGGTCGTGGTTGAAAATGAGGAGTGGGGATTTTGTTGTGGTGGTGGTTGAGGGGGAGGGGTAGGGCGAGGGGGAGTGTTGTTGGTTGGTGGGTGAGGTTGGAGGATTTGCGATGGTGTTGTTGTGTTGTGGTGTGATGTGTGGTGATGTGTTGTGCAGTGTAGTGTTGTGTTGTGTTGTGATGGTGTAGTGTTGTTGTGTTGTAGTGTTGTGGTGTTGTGTTGTTGTGTTGTGATGTTGTGGTGTTGTTGTGTTGTGGTGTTGTGGTGTTATGATGTTGTGGTGTTGTGTTGTAATATATTTATATTTGTACTCTTATTAACGTTTACACACTTGTTAACATTTGATTTATATTTACAGGCCGGGACTTCTTCACAAGGTGCAGCCGGGGGTAGTCATAATGTGGCTGGTGTTGAGGATGAGGATGATGATGATCAGGAGGATTGATTGTCCTTAATATAACTTTGAAAACAATTTCTTGTGTTGTATAAACAATATTTATTATGTATGTGTCGAGAAACTTTTACTTGCTTTTATTGAATTAAATGTGTGATATATGCGTGAGATGTGATATTTGTGTGAGATTAAAGCTTTATTCTACTGATTGAACAGGTTTTTAAAAATTATTATCGATATTGTACAGGGTTTTTTCAATTTTCAAAATATTTTACAAATTTCTTTTTTTTAAATTTTTAGCGACGGAATATCCGTTGCTAAAAACTGTTTTAGCAACGGATATTCCGTCGCTAAAGTACTATTTAGCGACGGAAAACGTACACGAAATCACATCTGTACAATTTCAAAAAACAATAGCGACGGATTTTCCGTCACTAATATTTTTTTAGCGACGGAAATTCCGTCGCTAAAAACTTATTAGTGACGGAAAATCCGTCGCTATTGTTTTTTTAATTTTTTATTTTTTTAAAATAGCGACCAATTTGCCGTCGCTAATAAACCGTCGCTAAAATTTAGCGACGGAATGTCCGTCGCCAAAAGTCTTTTTAGGCACCCTTGTTATAGCGTCGAAATTTTAGCGACGGAATTTTATTTTTTCCGTCGCTAAAACTTTTAGCGACGGAAAAACGACTTATAGCGACGGATTTGTCCGTCGCTAAAAGTTGAAATTCCAGCAGTGTGAGGCTTCTTTAAAACTCAAAGCGGGATTTTCCAACGCTTGTTGAATAGCCTCCATGTCCCCTTCATGTACTTCAATAAATTTCCATAAGGCGTTAGCACTATCAAAATTAGCAAATTTGTTAGAAAATAAAGAGTGAAAGGCACTAAGCAAATATTCTAACAAAAGTTTGTTCATATTAAACATTCTTTTATCATTTATATTCCACTTGGATTTTTCCGAAGTGGGAATAATATGAGCTTCCTCAATAATTTCCCATAAATTGAATTGTTTAGATTGAACAAAAAGTTTGAATCTAACACGCCATTGAGCATAAGAGAAAATATCCAAATGAGGAGCAACATTAATAGCATAACCTAAACTAGATGCATCATATATATCCATAAAGATTATATGCAGGAAGTAAAATGTAATCAAAAATACATTAGCACAAAAACGCTAACTTTGATCTTTAACTCAAGACTATTAGACCTTAAATCAAAGAGCACCAAGCTCTGATACCAATTGTTAGACCCTAGAGGGGAGTGATTAGGGTCTTATGCTAATCTAATCCGATTTTATGCTAATTAAAATTAATTAACAAGTTATCCTAGCAAGTATAAAATACAATAATATATATGAGCTAGGATGAGGAATATGAACAAAGAGAAATATCCTAGCAATGAGATATACTATAAAATATATGATATGCAAGGATATATAATTAACACAAGGGTAAATAATCTAAATTAGATAGTGGGCAATATAATCAACAAGCAATATACAAAGGCAATATAAGATATGAACATAAAAATAAGTGCGCTAATGCAATCACAAACAAACGATATGATTACGGAGTTCGGTCCCCACGACCTACGTCTCCGTTCCTCACCTCGAGGAGATCTCCACTATAACAACCGGGTTTTTTACGTTTACCCGAACAACGTTTACACCTCACAATACGGTTTTCTAGTTTACCGAAAACTCTATAACTAACACACTCTTGTAATCCCACTCTACACCCTCTCAAGTGTTGAACTAGACGTGTCTCACTCAAGTGCTCGGATACAACCTCTCCCTAGGTTTGTGAACCGACGCCACTCCTCTTGGGACGATCCCTGACTCTTGCCACACACTTCTCTCGGTGTACAAGTGTATTAAAAAGTGAATCTCACAATAAGCACAATACAATAGTTTGTTCTCAATAACAAATGAGAACGCAAATGAAGCTCACACTCACTAAATCACACACCACAACCCACAATATATAGTATGGAATATTAAGCTCAATATAGTGTGTGTGATAACAGTGAATAAAAATATGTAACTCAATAGATATAGCTGAAATTATAAAAATGAATCAATAAGCTATATAAGAAAGAGTTTAGAAAACTTCTTAATAAATAAGAAGAACAGTAGATGATGATCCCAAATAGAAGTTGGAAGCTTCTTCTTGTTGTAGAAAACTTCTTTTGGAACATATTAACGAAATCAGCTTAAACAGCTCTTAAACAACTCTTGATCTCTTGTTAAAACTTATTGTTAAAAACAAACTCTTAGATATTGAAAGAGACAGCAATGGGGTATTTATATCCACTCAAAAAAATCAGCCAAAACTAACTTGAAATGACCAAAATAGCCCCAGACAATCAAATCAGAATATAACCGTTGAGAAGGCAATGATGAGTTCGGCGGTCAACCGTAGAAATCTCGTGGTCGACTGCGAAGCACAAAAACACAGCAAAACAAATTTAAAAACTGGTAGTTGACCGTCACGGTCGACTACAAACAACTAAAAGCCATAGTTAGTAATTTAACTGCTGGCGGTCGACCGTGACGGTCGACCGCAAACTGATACATGGCAATTGACAGGTTTTTGGGCTGATTTTGAAAATACGTTAAAAATATCAAATCAATTTCAAAAATAATAAAACTTTGGGAAAAGTTTCTAAATGATAAAATAAACATGTTTGAAAAGGAATTTTTGAAAAAACAATTTTCTTTTGTAAAAACATACTGTTTTTGAAAAGTGTTCATAAAACCTGTTTTTCGCGAACATGAAAATTGAGATATGACTTGTAAACATGTATATATATATCATGCATATATTATATATATAATAAAGTATGAATGAGCTGTAAACATGAAGTAAAAGTTATTGTGAAAAAGTTTGATGAAAAATCATTTATATGATAGAAAACGTCAAATTTGTGTCGTGTTTACATATTGAGCTTAAATATAAACATACAATATATGTAAGCAAACTACTCTTATACCTAGGTGAATGCACACGCATGAACTTGAATCTAACTCTTGATTGTCGTGTGTTGGATTACCTGAATAGAGAAAAGCCAAAACCACAAAGACTAGAAAACATATTAGAAATAAATTGTTTGATAAATCATCATCAAAACTATAGGGCCAACAATAAATTCTAAATAAAATTGACTAGTGGATTCAATTCTACATTCCTCATATCTTTAATTGATTTCTTCCATCTTTTACTCTTATGATTTTTCTCTTTATTCTTGAGTTCTCTTTATTTATTTCTTAGTTTCCTCTAAATTTCTTCTCCCCTCTAGTTTTTTTTTATTTGTATATAATCACACTCACTCTCTATATCTCTTTACAATCACTTTATCACTCCTAATTATCCACACAAATAACTTAAGAAGTAATTTTGATTATCTCCTATAACACCTTCCTCGTGGGATTCAACAATCTTTTATATTATAATTGATAGTTGTGCACTTACAACTTAGGTTATCATTTAGCCCTTACCAAGTTTTTAGCGTCATTGCCGGGGAAGGTGCTTGTATTTAGAATTTCTCTATTTTAGTTCTTTGATTTGTGTGTTTTAGTGTGCAGGAACAACTTTGAAGGATAAAGAAGATTATAGAGAATATTTACTTGAAAAGATAAGTTCTCTTTCTTATATTTTACTTCCACGTTCTAGTTAGGCTTTTCACATTAGAAATAATTAGGAGCTAATAAAAATAAAATATTTTTTTGTCGACCCTAATAAAATCTACCCTCCACTTAAATAACTACTACTAAGATAATAAATCTAAACAAAAGCTCTTTCTCTCATATTTATTTATTTGTTTGTTAACCCAAATTAAAAAAATAAAAATATTTTTCTTTTTACATCATTTGTAGTCACTTTTAATTACTAGGGTTGCATTGTACATAGTTAGTAGGAATTCACCCAAGTAATTTGAGCATCTTGATTTGACACATACTTGAAAATGCTCTTAAAGGCAATACCTCCTAATCAAGATAAGGTAAGGGATTTCATTACCCTTTCCTTAGCCCACAAATCACTAATTGCTCACTACACAAATCCAAGCCTTTTAAAACTCATAAGACGTTGGCCTCTACAGGACTCGATCTCATTAAGGAATAAAAAAATCCTTAATTGAATCGATTTAAATTTACTTAAATCAGTTGGTGTCTAGTGCAAGGTTTAGGGGTTGTGTAAAGCATTCTATAAGGAAAGATGTACTTAATTGGTATTTGGCCTCCCTCTAATACTATCTTTACCTGGCTAACTAGCCGAGTAAACTTCAAGCTTTTCACTCAAAGAGTTTTTAGTTAGGAGCTGTTCTAGTTGAGACTAGGCTTGACCCCTAGAAATAAGAGTGATTGTTTCAAAGTGGTTGGTTTTGATTTGTTTTAATTAGATTTTTCTTTTATCCTTCTTTTCTTCTCTCATTAATCTTTTAGGTCTTTAGAAAAAAAGTAAAAAAAAAACTAATGTTTATTTTTTTAGAATTTTTTCTTATTCCCTTTTTAGTTAAAAAAGAAAAAAGAGAAAAAAATCTAAAAAGAATTTGTTTTGGTGTATGTAAGTTTGGATTAGGGATGATACCAATCAACTAACATTTGTTGAACCAATTTTTAAAACTAATACTAGTAGAAATTCGTGTATTCTAGACGGAATATTCTAGATGAAAAATTTTTCATTTAGTTTGCTATTAAACTAGACGGAAAATTTTTCATCTAGTTTGCTATTAAACTAGACGGAAAATTTTCGTCTAGAATATTCGGTCTAGGATAAAACATCCTAGATAGAAATTTTCATCTAGAATAATATCCTAGACGGTTCTTTTATTTTTAATATTTTTTAAAATGGTCAGATATTCTATACGGAAATTTCTGTCTGGATACATACTAGATGAAAATTTTCATCTAAGATACTTTGGCTCATTAAAAAAAAATAATAACCCATCAAAATTTCCCCCCAAAATTCTATTTTCACCAAAAAATTCGATCTCTCTCCCTCTCTGCTTCCCTCCATTTCTCTTGCTAAAACCAGCGCTGCCCTCCTCCTCTCGTCATTATCATCGTCGTCGTTGTTGTTGGAGCTCTCTCACTGCCTCCTCCTCTCCCCTAAAAGCCTTAATTCATCATCGTCGGAGCTCTCTTCCCTGATTTGAGCTCCTCTTGTTGTCGTCATCGCCGACCGCTCGATTGGACATTGCTGTCGCCGCCGCTCGAAGCTCTATAGCTCCCTCCTTCTCTTCCGTGAAAACCCTAACCCTAATCCCCCCTTTTCCTCAAAAATCTAATCACCACTTTAGCCTTCTCCTCTCTGCATTCGATCTTTTTTCTGCTAAGTAAAAGATTTTATTGATGATAGGAAATATTAAATTCGTTCAAAATATTAAATTGCTTGAATATTTGGTTTCTTCGTCCACAATTCTTGTTCTTCGTCTTTTGTTCTTTCATCAGGTAATTCAAGAAACACATTTTTATTTAATTTGGGAATTAATTATCTTTGTTATGCTTAATTTCTTAAATCCAAAATTTCACTACCATATGGAATATCTACTTGATTTGTGTAGATTTTAAGTCAATTAATTTACTCACAAATATCAGGTTTTGTTAATCAAGTTTAGATCTTAAATGTGTTAATGAAAGTTGTAATGTTTTGAATAATTAATTTTAAATTTTAAATAAATTTATGAAAGTCGTAATGTTTATGTAGATTGAAGGCACTGTTTGTAGCTCAAAATATATGACCTGGTGTTGGTGGAGCTTTGGTTCTTTCTATATATAATTCATTGTGTCATATTACAATATGCCAATGGGAATAAGTTATATAGAAAAGAAAAAAAAAATCATATCCGAAATAAGAGTTGAAAATTGTAGCATTTTCACTAAGAAACTATAATTTGGACCAAACATATTTCACAAAAATCCTGCAACATAGAATAACAAATGAGTACAAATTGAAAACAGTTTCTGCAGCTGTAGGCCATCTCTCTTACTAATGAATTTACTATTGGAGTACTTGAAGTATATAAGTATATAGTCTATTAATATATTTCAGTTATATTACCACGATTTAAATACAACTGAAGATTATGACATTGTTCAACTTGTAAATTTAAATTATAGGCAACGTGGTACTGTTTTTTTAGAATGGATTTGTTGAATGTAAAATGAATATTTTGATTGAATTCCTCATATCTTAGAATTGATGCTTCATGCGGATTGATGTTTTCATATCTTAGGACTTATCTTACCCCAGGGCTTTGTACATCTGTAATTTGTGTATGTCACACATCTATATATCATTTTTACCTTTCCAATTGATATCTACTTCCTGTGTGTGTTTGTAAACATTCCAACTACATACATTATAATATGTCTGTTAAATATTCTCTGCAGTTTACTATGCATAGAGACAGCTGATAGAACTGGATTATTGTCGTCATCAAGATTTCGTCAGATATCAATTGGAATGCTGATGTGGACAGCTCTCACAAGGGCATAACCAGCAGTAAATCTCTTTGTTGCAGTGTCGAGAAGATTGTTCGAAGGTTCAATATTTCACCGGTTACTCTACTTTTTTTGGTCTTTTTATTTGAATTAAGATAATTAGTGTCATTTTACATGGTGAGTTTTGGTTTCTATAGAGAAGATACCTCAGAGGTTGAGGCCGAGCGTAAGGAGCTTGAAGAGGTAAGCCATATCGTATCTTTTGTGTATGTGCGTGCCCGTGTTGCTTTTCTCTATTTGTAGATTAGCAATATGGAATATGGAATAAGACCATAAGACTCATAAGACTCATCGCCACTATTTGTAGATTAGCAATATGGAATAAGACCATAACAATCATCACCACTATTTGTAGATTAGCAATATGGAATAAGACCATAGGACTCATTCTGGTAAAATAGTCAAAACATTAATTAAGTTATTTAGCCCACAATTTCAGTGTTGCTGCTTTCAGAGGAAAATGATAGACATCATCACCAAACTAGCTTCTAATCAACAGTTGAACTAACTACATCAATTCATTTATAGGCCATGGTAACCACTTTCAGACTATACACACAAATTCAAGTGACTCATTGATTCCTGCAAACAAATGTATCAATGCCACAGCATAATATTTATCACAAGAAAATTTTGGTAGTAAGAAAGGGCATTACAGATTGCCAGATTTGTTGTTAACACTCAAAAGTCTCGATCATAAATTTTTTTTATCGTGACTGATAACTTGTTTTCAAGAGCGTAAGCCATAAGCCATAAGCTATTAGCTTTGTTGCTTGTTCATAATAATTAGACCCAAAAAATTCGTGTATCTGAGCGATAACTTGTTTTCATCAAATTAAGCAATAAGGCTATGAATTTTGTTAAACCCTCTAGTTGTTGATTGTTCTTAATATTTAGAGCAAATAGATAAGATTTTGCCTATTTTAACCATAACTTACTTTCAGCAGAGTAAAGAACGAATGCTCATAGATTTATTAAAACCTGTAGTTGTTACTTGTTCTTGAAATTCTAAACAACAGTATCTGATTTTGCCTATCTGACAGATAACTTTGTTGTCAACAGAGTGAGGAACAAGTGCCAAGACTTTTTCATGTGAATTTTGTGTTGGCCTTCTTGTTTTGATAGTGATTTAGCAAACAATTTACATCTAATGTTGTTTGTCTAGTGTTTGTGTTTTCGTATTTATTCTAGACAAACAACGTGTTGGAGGATGGATGGAATAGAGCTTCAATGATCATATCCAATGGAGGTTGGTGAAATAGTGGAGTGAAGCCTTACAATTTAAAGTTAAAGATCAAGTTCAAGCTTCATCTGCGAGATTACCAAGTCAAGCATATTGAAGACCAATTAAGCTTGGGTAAATTAGTTTAGGGCTTATATTATGTGTGTTAATACTTCAAGCTCAATATCACACACACACGTTTGGTTTGGTTTATCATCGTTTTGGATTATAAACTTAACGACATTATTTTATATCTTTTATTAAGTTTATAAATCTATTAGAAAGTTTTCAAAACTTAATTTAAACTCATTTTGTCAAGATCAAGCTTTTACAAGTTCATACTTATGTGATTTTACAAAATAATAAGATTCCATAATTGGGAAATACAAATTGGAAAATTCTTTTTTGTAACATGTTCAAAATCACAATTGCAGACATTTTCCGAAGTTTCATCAAGTTTGAAATTGATTTGTTATGTTTAATTGAATTTACAAAATCATGTTTTTCGTTCGTGCATGTTCGTGTATGTTTTTATAAAACAGATGAGTTTTTACAAATAGGAAGTGATATTTAATATATTATTTCTTTTAAACGTTTATCTATATGTTTAGAAACTTTTTTCAAAATTTTACCATTTTTGGAGTTGATTTACTGTGCCCAATTGATTTTACAAAATAGTGTATGTCAGCAGATTTTTAGAAACTATATATCTGTGTTCAAACATTTATTTCTCTCAAATAAGAAATGATTTTTCAGAAATTCTTTCTCTAACATGTTCTTCTACATGTCTTGAACCTTCTCTCAAAATTTTATAATATTTGGATTTGATTTACTATTTTTAATTGATTTTACAAAGCTGGATATGTAGTGCTACAGTACCCACGGTCGACCGCGCTACAGTGTGGTCGACCGTCAAACTCTCTGCACGTTCTCTCAGTTTTGATAAACTTCATGGTCGACCACCGTTACTGTAGCATCCGACTGTTGAACTTTAACGGTAACTTCTGTTTTTGGTTTTTTAGTGGGTTTTTGAGATTTTTTGAGTTGTTTTCTTCTACCCTATATATACCCCTTTGCCATAACTATTTTCATCATCCAAGAAATTTTTAAACAAGTTTTAAACAAGGGTTTAAGTTTTTTTAGTGTTTGTTTAAAAGAGTTTTTGTTTGGGAAGAAGTTTTACACAAGTGGAGGAGATCATCTACATTAATTGAGCTTCATCTTAATCCATCTCTCCATCTTGTTTTTTAGAGAAGTATTTCTAAACTCTTATCTAGCTTTACATTTGCATATTTATTTGGTTATCATTTTATTAAAGCTAGTTTTGTATTGAGTTTAGATTTGATTTACCTCTTTGTTACACACACCCACACTGAACTTTTTGTATTTACATACATAGTATATTAGGGTTGTGAGAGATTATAACATTGAGTTGTGCTTAATTGAGTTCTCGCCTTGTATGAGAGAACAAACCATTTATTGTTACATTGAGAATGTTGTAAGGTTTTCGGTGAGCTAGCAAACCGAGTGTCTTGTTGTGAAGTTTTCGTCGAACTAGAAAACTGAGTGTGAGGAGTGGACGTTGATCGGTGAATGTTGAAAACCGATATTGTGAGTGAGTGTATACGTTGATCGGTGATCGTTGAAAACCGACATAATATGGTTGTAAACGTTATTCGGGTGAGCGTAGAAAACCCGATCGTGATAGTGAATTTCTCTCTGGGAGTGGGGAGCGGAGACGTAGGACGGAGGGTCCAAACTCCGTGATCATATTGCTTGTTTGAGTTTGGCTTAGCACACTTATATTTGTTCATCTTTATAGCCTTTCTCTCATTGTTTATTTCATACACTATATCATTTGTTTATGTTACCCTTGTGTTTGTATATCCTTGTATATATCATATAGTATACCTCTTTGCTAGGATATATCACCTTGTGTATATTGCATATTCTTGCACTTAACTCTTTGTATATCTATCTTGCAAGAATATATTTGGTAATTAGTTTTAATTGGCATAAAATCGGATTAGATTAGCATAAGACCCTAATCACCCCCCTCTAGGGTCTAACATTTTGCTGACTATTTACATACGTTTTGCAGGATGTATGGCATTGTGAAATTTGCAACCGAAAGCTTGGTCGTGGTTTTGGTATGTTCTACTCTTGTCTTCGTCATCAATTGTGTCTTATTTTGTTGATTTCTATATCAGTTGCATGTATAATTTGGCTTTGTGGTCGTACTTGCTTATAAATCACAATTTTAAGAGTTTTTTTCCTGCTTGAAGTGCCTTTCACAGGGTTTCCTTCTTATTATTAATTCCTTTTATTATCTTGTAGAAACAACTGTTGACGGTTTGCCTAGACTATGCCAAATCAAATATGTTAGTGGCACACTAGAGGAACTTCTTTATGTTGATATGCCTCGAGAGTATCAGAACGCATCAGGTCAGATTGTGTTGGACTATGCTAAAACAATTCAGGAGAGTGTCTTTGAGCAATTGCGTGTTGTACGTGATGGCCAGCTCCGGATTATTTTCTATCTAGATCTGAAGGTGAGAAATTGCTCATATTGTTGTCCATTTAACTATGTAAATGGTTTGTAGATGATTGGACTAATCACTCTTCTCCTAGATTGCTAACTTGGAGTTATGTGCTAGGCGCCATGAAGAGCTTATAACTAGAAGACTAATAATACCTTAGGTAAATGTTAATCCATAGTATATAGAACCAAAATAACTATGTAGTGTTCATCCTGATTTTTGGGATAAACTCATTTTATCATTTTCTCATTGCCTTAGTATAAGATGATTTTTAACCCTCATGTAGCCTATCATCCCTATTTGCAGATTATGGTATTGGACTTGCGGTTTCAATGGGTGGCATGCCTCTGATAGGCCTGTTTGCCGATGCACTGACACCCCTTGTAAATAATTTATGTAAAAGTTTGTAAACAATTTATGTATCTCTAGTATTTTGGTGAATGTATTATTTGAATATAATTAGATTTGATATTGGAATATAATTAGATTGTGTTGGATATGAATTAGTGTTGTTCAATATTGTGTACATGCACTCAAAGTAGATTCTGCTAAAAAATATTAAAAAATAAAAAAATACTGTTCCATCCTAGATGGAAATTCCGTCTAGGATGCTCAAAATTCTGTCGCTCAAAATTCCATCTAGGATGATTATCCTAGATAAAAAATTCCGTCTAGGATGCTTACATGCATCCTAGATGAAAATTCCGTCTAGGATAGTATCCTAGACGGAAATTTCGTCTAGGATAATCATAGACGGTTGTTTTTTCCATCTAGAACTATTCTAGATAGTATTTGTGACGCCCCTGGGTTCACACAAGGCTGCAGTCCGAGGTGAAACCAAGAATGTCAAACCTGCCATGCACCACACCGTGCAATAACATGTTTCACCATCACAATTACTATCTCTCTAGTGGAATCAACAACAGGTGTAGGTACAAAGCAAGTAAAAGGTAAATCGACAAATACTGAACGAAATGATAGATCATAACATGTCCCATCAACGAAATAAACTGAAGTACATAGTCAAAGTCTGAAATGAATAACAAAATCTGGAGATCTCAACGTGTCTCAAAGTACATAATATCTGATACAGAAAACAAGGCACACAGCCTTTACAACTCTAGAATATAAACCTTTTAAGTCTAAAAAAATGTCTCAAGTGGAGTACAAAATAAAATATAACTAAAAAGACAGCTGAAGTTAAAGTGCATCGCCATCAACCTGCGACTCTCCGGGCTTCTGACTCGTTACCTAAAAGGGGAGGGACAACGAGCGTCAAAGCGCTAGCGAGCAACATCACAACCAACCCCCAGGAAAAGGGCTCGTTGTATACAGTAAATACAGTTATTACATAATAGTGTAAAATCATCATTTCTAATAGCAAATGGGTTTTGGTACTTAGGAAATTACAACACGAGCATAGGTACGTCGAGCGAAATAATCCAAACAAGGAAACCCTCATGTATATACCTTGTATCTCAAATTGTAAATCCCTAAATACTAAACCCGAGATCTAATACAAGAAACAATAAAGGAAACGAATACAAACCCATCTCTACCGATAAGTGAAAACATGACAAGGCTACCGCAAATGTCACGTCAAACTCACATGAGTGTTATGTCCGAAAACGATTAAGTATCTAAAACATAGACTGCATGAAGTGAACGTCCAACTCATGGGCTGCAAGTACGAGTATCCAACATATGGACTGAGTATAACCGATGTCCAACGCATGGACTAAATCTAACCAATGTCCAAAGCATGGACTGAATATAATCAATGTCCAACACGGGGACTTTAGTCGCTTATAGTCCAGCACAAGGACTTTATCGCTTATAGTCCAACACGAGGACTTTAGTCGCTTATAGTCCAACACTAGGACTTTATCGCTTATAGTCCAACACGAGGACTCTATCGCTTATAGTCCAACACGAGGACTGTACATGAACCATGAAGTACCACTAGTAATGGAGTGTTCATTCTACTCTTATACATGCCTTGCTGTGCAAATCTAAACTTTGTATCAGGAAAAGTCATCTTACATAAATAACATATGAATTTAGTCTATATGTTTGCACACAGTAGGTGATTAAACAGAAAGAACGAAGAAAACAGGAAAATCTCGGATGAGTCGACTCATGCTCACTAATGAGTCGACTCAAGCCTCATGAGTCGACTCGTGACCAATAATGAGTCGACTGAACAGAAGGTAAATGGCAACAGGAAACAACTTCGTGAGTCGACTCATGATTTTTATGAGTCGACTCATAGCTCATGGGTCGACTCGTATATAGACGAGTCGACTCAACAGAAGCAAAAAGGAAACATCATAACACTTCGTGAGTCGACTCATGACAGTCATGAGTCGACTCGACCTGATGAGTCGACTCATGATGAGTCGTGAGTCGACTCACGGGCTGAAATCTGCATATAACATAAGTTGAATTTGTTCGTCTCGATCCATACTTCCATTATACTGATCTATAACTCCCTAACTATCATTGTTAAACCATGAGGCAGTGAAAAGTTCATACATAGCATGAGAAACGGATACTTGCATGTTAAATCTAACATTTAACCCCAAAACATGAAAGAGAGCATTTAAACACAATAAAAACTCATATTTTTATTCCTTAAAAATATTTCCAGATCTGGGTTTTCTTCAAAAACGTTATTGGGATGATTTAAAATCTGAAATACATGATTTCTAGCAATTCACCCTAACAAGAACATCGTTTTATACTTGAAAATAAGTCTTGGGCTCAATAAAACTCATGAAAAACTATTATAAACAAATAAAAACATAGGGAAGGGTTTGGGTGAGATGCTACTCGCCTCAAATGTGAAGAATAGCAATCCCCTTCGCTGAAATCCAAGAGAGAACACTGAAAACCCCTTGAAACGCCTCCAAAAACACCAAGAACACCTAGGGTTTTGAGGGGGAGAGGAGGTTAGGGTTTCTCTAGGGTTTACTGATGAAGAATGAGTGTTTTCGGGTGGGAGAAGTATATATAAGCCCATAAAAACCCGACCCGAAACCCAGCAAACCCGACCTGAAAGCCCCCAGAAAAACGTCGATGAGTCGACTCATGATATGTCATGAGTCGACTCATGACTCATGGGTCGACTCATAAATTATGAGTCGACTCAGCAGAAAGAAAAAGGGAACAGGACTCGATATCATGAGTCGACTTATGACAGGCGCAAGTCGACTCAACCTGATCAGTCGACTCATGACATGTTATGAGTCGACTCATGAACAAAAATCTGCATACATTGATTTCTTTTGCACACGATTTGCAAACTTGCAACTCATCCTCATACCTGAGGCATATACACATCCTCATAAGCTCAAATATCATTTTTCATGCATGACCATGCAACAACGATATATATATAATA
Source organism: Asparagus kiusianus (assembly GCA_022839385.1). NCBI lineage: Eukaryota > Viridiplantae > Streptophyta > Magnoliopsida > Asparagales > Asparagaceae > Asparagus > Asparagus kiusianus. The sequence continues at coordinate 219,285 of BQKN01001021.1, forward strand.
TATATTAAATATCTTTATTCACTCATATTCACACTTGTAAGTTGTCAAAAATAACGGGGTCTTACATTCTTCCCCCCTTAAAAGAATTTCGTCCTCGAAATTCATAAAAATCAAATCCAACTCATAACGATACTAGAAAAGCTTGTCAAGGGTCTAATCCAACCCGCATACATACACATCTTGAAATATTTACTCCTGATAAGATATAGGAACATTTATATTTAACAGTCCAGGATGATTATGTTCCCACTCAACCCTTAATCGAATGGAACTAGTACGTCGGGTGAAAAATCCAAACAAGGAACCCCCCATATATATACCATGCGTTCCATAAGATTATGAATTAAGCGGAAATATTATCATTCTAGTATTAAATCTAAATTTAACCACACATAAAATCACACACATAATCATACATATAAATCAATTCACTTCCTCAATAGGTGTAGGATGTCGTGCGACATAATACGTTTGCGCTCCCGAAAATCATCTTCGATGTCTACACTTAACCATCAAAAATGTAAATACTCCCACTTAACTCCTAACCAAATGAAACAAGTACATCGAGCGAAAAATCCAAACAAGGAACCCCTCATATATATACCATATGTTCCAAGTACTTAGGAGATAAGTGGTGCTACCCTCATTTTAGTGTTAAGTATAAATATCGGGATATATATATAAATACACAATAAAAATTCACATTATACAAATTTTAATTTATTTATCCGCTCAAACAAGTGTGGGTAGTTACGTCGCATGCCCTCCTCGTGCTCCCAAGAAGCTTCCTCAACTCCACTTCGGTTCCATGGAACCTTTACCAAATGGGATCACCTTGTTCCTGAGTCTTTTGTCTTCTCTAGCAAGTATAGACACTGAAATCTCAATAGAAGTCAAACCATTCCGAAACTCCTTCTCAGGTGTCTCCAACACTCATTGTTGCTCCTCATCACGCAATTATTTCCTAAGCATAAAAACATCAACTACATCGTGCATACTAGGCATCGGTGCTGGAAGGTCTAGTCTGAATGAAACGGTTCCAAAAGCTCCAAAATCCAGAGCGTTCCAATGTATCTCAGTTCAAGCTTTCTCCGCCTTTTGAATTGTTCAACGTCTTTCATAGATGATACTTTCAGCACAACTGACTCTTCAAAGCTGAAACTCTAATTTTCCTCGTCTTTTATCTGCATAGCTCTCTTGCTGACTTGAGCGGCTAGAATATGTTTGCCGATCAAATGTTTCTTCCTCAGTAATTTGTCTCATAAGCTCTGGTCTAAGTATTAAGTATTTCCCCGGCTCTACCCAATATATGGGCACTCTGCAAGGCCTCCCGTGCGATGCTTCATACGAGGCTACACAAATTGTTGTTTGATAACTGTTGTTATAAGCGAATTCTATCAGTGGAATACGATTCCTTCCGGTTGCCTTGAAAGTCATCGATACATATCCGCACCCTGATCCTCCATTATCTAATTTACTCTTCCCGTTTGACCATCTGTCGGTGGATAAGATGCATTACAGAAATATAAATCCGTTACTCAAAAGGAAATCCTGGAAACCCTTCCAAAAATGCAGAATGAACACCGAAACCTCAATCTGATGTTATCGTATCTGGAACTTCATGAAGTCGAATAGTCTCTAGAATAAGTATTCTTGCATACATCTCCGCTGTATAGTTAAGTTAGTCCTTGCAGGAAAACATATATCGACTTCATCAGTTTCTCCACTATCACCCAAATCGAATCATTCTCTTTCTTTGATTTCAACAATCTTTGTGATAAGATCCATCGAACTGCTCGCCTACTCTACTCCGAAATGGTCAAAGGCTGCCGTAATCTTGCTGGTCTCTGATGTTCCGCCCTTACTTATTGACAGGTAAGGTAGATAGCTACATAAATCTGAAATTTTCCTATGAATAACACTTCATCCAAAAGTGTCCTTTTTAAGCCCTTGTACATCGTAGGGGTCCTTGGATGTACTTATTCGCGAACTCGTAGTCTTTGGAAAAACTCAATTCACCTCCTTTGTCTCTGGTTGATTTCCTTCTGGGAGAAAGGATACTTCAAATTCTAATTGTCTGTGAACTGTGAATAATTCATACCGTACTTCATATAAGTAAAGTTTCCATGACTTCATTGCAAATACCACTGCTGCTAACTCCAAGTCTTAAGTGGAAATATGTCTGCTCATACGCTCTAGCTTGCTACACAACATATGTTATTACTCTCTAAGTCTGCATCAAACGTCTCCTAACTCTGACAATAATGTATTTGTGTAGACCACAAATATCCTGGATAAACTTCCAATAATAATCGGCCAAACTAGAAAAGTTACAAATCCCTATTTCCGCTGTTGGCGGCTCCAAGTCAAGAATTGCTACAACCTTAGCCGGACCGACTGCTATGCCCTCTCTGTTGGTGACATTGCTTAGAAATCCAACTTCTGAAAATCAAAAATTCGTATTTTCTGAACTTGGCATATAACTGATTCTCCTGCATAGTCTTTAAAGATAACCGTAGATGCTGCTCATGATTTGCTCCCGGCCGCGAATAAGTGAGAAAATCATCAATAAAACTATCACGAACTGATCCATGAAGGGACAGAAAACTCAGTTCATAAAATACTTGAGTACCGCGGGTGCATCGGTCAGCCCAAATGGTGGGAACAAAACTCAAAAGATTCACATCGAATCAGGAAAACACGGCGTTGGGATACTCCTTCTCTCGAACTCGCAACTACAATAAATCCAAAACGAAGACAAATCTTCGAGAAATGCTGCACTTTGCGCAGCTGATCGAACAAGTCGTAAATTCTATCAAATCTGAAAAGCGACATGCCCAACTATCAAAAAAATCAATAAACAAATGCATATTACCGTCCTTCTTCTTCATGAAGAGAACTGGCACTCACTTCGGAGAACGATTCTGATGAATAAAACCCTAAGCTAACAACTCATCCAATTGGGTCTGAAGCTCCCTCATCTCAGCTAGTGTCATGCGATAGGATGCGCGGGATATCGGGGCGGTGCCCGGCTGCATCACAATGCAAATCTCAACCTCTCACACAGGAGGTAACCCAGGTATGCCCTGAAAGACATCCTAACAATCTGAGACAACTCTAGTCTCCAACAAATCTCAACCTCTCACACAGGAGGTAACTCAGGTATGTCCTAAAAGACATCCTGGCAATCTGAGACAACTCTAGTCTCCAACAAATCTCTACCTCTCACACAGGAGGTAACTCAGGCATGTCCTGAAAGACATCCTGATAATCCCGTCACATCTCCTCATCGATGAACACCAGGAGTGACTCCTCAAAACGATTGCTCTGAGAAGTGGCCACAATCATCTCGGACCCATTGGATGCTCGCAAATCTGGCTATCTTCGTGAAGATAATCAGGACGACAACCAATCCATAACAAGGATAACATTAAACTCGGACACATGCAACACTATCAAATCTATGACAAACTCCGACTCGCCTAGACTAATAATACACATCCTATAAACGCTCTCCAGAAGCGCTACCCCACCTAAAGGGATGGACGACCAATGATGGAAGGTCTAGAGGCTGAGCTATGATTGGGAGTCTAGTCATAAAAGCATACGAAATGAAAGAACATAAAGCCCCCGAATCGAAAAGAATACGGGCAAGGAAAAAGGATTTACGAGGGACGTACCCTCCACAACTGATCTGCTTGCTCCATTATCATGCGGAACTACTACATATACTCTGCCGGTGCATGAAGACTGATCTGCCACTGGTGCTGGAGAATATGGAACAATCTGTTCCTGGGGAACCCCCTGAATTACTAGAACTTGCTTCTCAGTCTTATGCTGCTGATTCGGACCATTTCCCTTCTGATCTCTTGTTGGTGTACTGCTACACTCAAATGCCTGGTGCCCGGCCTTGCGGCAGTTATAGCAAACTCCTCGGTACTTACGCTGCTTACGAGCTCTCTGATTCTGTTGGGATCCCTTCTCATGAGGGCCCTGCTGTTGCTGAGGTCCAAACCAATGCCTCTTGTTCTTACCCTTATCTCCGGAGTGCCCTTCCTTGTTCTTCTGGAAATTAGCCGTCTCATTTTCTTGAGAAATGACGGTTTCGGCTACTAATGGTGGTGGTGCAACATGATTCGCCACAAGCTCCTCGAGTACTGCTACCCTAGCAACTAAGGGAGCCATAAGATCTATCAGATACTGGGGAGTCTGCTACGGCTCAGGTAAAGTTTGCTGTGGCTCAGCCTGACTAGCTCTCCTGATACGAGGTCTACGACGTCCTGCCATCTCTCTCCCTCTGGGTGATGGTAAGAAGAATAAAAGTTCATGAGTCAAAATAGGCCTTTATAAATAGCGTATCACAATACAATTTTCACACATATACATATAGTATTCACACAAATACTTTGATCTTATACGAAAGTAGTTGTCATAAAAAAAATTTCTCAAATTTTTGAGATATACGCATATATCGTCCTCACTCATACTAGGAATTCCTTACGGACTCTATACATGAATCCTAGGAAACTCTATCCTAGCTCCACGACTCGACACAGGATGATCCTAAGGA
>BQKN01001021.1:233854-250871 GCA_022839385.1 Asparagus kiusianus
AAGGCTTGAAGACTTGGACGTTTGGATCTGGTTCTTGACGAGCACCCGCATCACAAAAGGCAGGAGTTCGAGGGAATCAAATCTTCAGATCTACGTTGCTATACTCCGGATCAAAGCTTGGTCTTTGATCCCGAGATTTGAGCGATTGTTTCCTTGGTGAAATAATCCCTCCGGCTATTATTTCCTTGGTGAGATAATACCCGTGATATTGCGTAGATCTGTTTGGATCTAGAACGTGTGGTGGTCAACGGATCAACCATCGGCGCAGGCAAACAATCCACGCAAGCGAGTGACCGGATAACAGGAGCTCACGATTTGTTCGACATATAAGGAAAATTGTAATTTTCATTTTTTTTTATTTTCATTGTAACCGGATCTTATAAAAAGACCGGATCTTTTTGTAACACAAAAAGTCATTATTTAAGAGTGCAATGGAATCATCAATGAAGAAAACTATTTTTCCCGCGAACCATCTGGCGACCACAGTGGGAGCCACCGATCTCGCTGCCGAGATCGGAGCGTCGCAGCCTCGGATCTCGATCCCGGTCATGGAGGAGGTCGAGTATGAGTTCGACCAGCAAACGTACGAGGAGTACGTGTCCTCGTCTAGATCAACCTCCCCCCGTAAGTCCAAGAAATCCCAGAAGTTCTCCTCCAGGAGAAAAGTCCATTGGTGCGAAGAAGTTAAAGCCACCAACGACAACCTCACCCCGATCGACGCCGAAGTTGCGTTGGGTGAAGTCCCACTGGCCTCTAAGCAGGTCAAATCCGCCGTTGAAGGCGTGGTGACTCTCTCTAAGAGAGCTTGCCAGAGGCAGCGTCAACGCCTTGCGAAGCAATTCGCAAAGGCCATGGAGTCTGTTGACGGGATCCGCTATAACGCGGATCTGAAGAGCAAACGAGGCAAACAGCCTCAACAACAAATGAAGGGTGGTTCCTCCAAGCCATCGACGATGGAGTGGGTCCGTGTCAAACGGAACCGTTCGACGCTGGAGGAGCGTATCCGCAAACGCCGCGCATTATCAGCGCAAGCACGGGCCAGAGCTGAAGAACCGTCGGAAGCTACAGAAGGAGGTGGTCAAGAAGCCACCATCAACTCGTAGGGTTTGGAAACCGAAGTCTGAAGCGGCGGTTCAGACCAAGGAGCAAAGACTGTAGCCTCCGAAAGCTCAAACTCCGGTGAATCAACCCAAATCGCCGGTGATTTTCGCAACTATTCCGGGAGATCCCACAGGACCATCCCAGAAGAGGAAGTCAGTTTTGGAGCGCCTCGGTCCACTTCCCAAAGAATGAGGTAAAGCTCCAGTCCAAGAACGGTTGGGGCCAATGAAGAAGTCCCAAACGATTCAACATGCTGGGGGTCGCCGCAACCCTCAACACTTGGAGAAAATCGTGGCACCCAAGCGCACAACTTTGCGCATCGAAGTGCAAGAGCCCGCTGAAGATTCACGCCCACAAAGGCGCGTTTCGAGGCGCGTGACTCTGGAAAGCCCAAAGAAGGCATTTCATCCTCAGAAGGAAACGTTATCGTCTGATGACGATGACGTTATACCTGGGAGATCGTGCCAACACACGATAGGTTGCTCCAACTTTCAAACGGATGAGCTGTACTATCGTGCCGGGGGTACGAGTAAATCCAGAAAGAGAAGCCCTCGAAGGCTCGAAACCCAGTGTCCTTGCTTGAAACTCATTCGGGCGGTACTGTCTGAGTGCAACTGTGTCAAGGCAGTCCCCGAGCGAGTTTCTGTGTTCGAAAGACTCAGCATTGAAACGCCAAAGCCAAGGACTCGGCGTTTCTGAAAAAGAAGAACGGTGGTCGAAGACGGTGAACATCCGAGGGTCACCGCCAATATGACCAGCAAAGGAACATCGGCTCAGGATAACCCCGAGGCGATTCTAGAAATACCCCGACGTGTAACTCGTCTTCAGTCCGGAGCTATCATTCGTGCAACGTATGGTAGGATTCGAACAAGAGTACCTTCGGGAGATGAAGAATCAGATGCCGGCTCAGCAATTGCATCTGACAATACCGTGTCCAGTGAAGGACAACCCCGCGAGTCATTCATGATAAGCGCGGAGCAAGTGGCCAAGATGCTCGAAGAAGCCATGGCCAAACAACAAGAAAACTTTAGGTTCGAAATGCAGATGGCCATGCAGAGCATGAGAGAGATGCATGATCAACAGATCCAGGCACTGACGAACCAGCAAGGCGAACCAAGTCGCCGTAATCCAGTTGTTCAGGAAGTAGAGAATGCGAATGCGGATGAAACCCGCAATGCCAATGATCCTCCCATTAATGCAGGGGGTGGTAATGAGGATGCTAGTCACAACACCACGCTTCCACCTCCGAATCGCACTGATGAAAACTCGGGTGAAAGTCTGAAAATCAAAAACCTCGAGAGCAAAATCAATATATTGATTTCCGCTCAAGAGACGAAAAAGACAGGCATTCCTTGTCCATACCCAAGAGAGTGGGAATCAATCCCATATCCGACAAAGTTCAGTCTAATTAACTTCACGCCGTTTAATGGGATGGGTTCACCCACTCAGCATTTGATTTATTTCAAATCGCACTTGGGGATAATCTCTAGTAATGAGCCTTTAATGGTGCGGTCATTTGTTGGCACTCTCCGCGGAGCCGCCTTCGATTGGTATCGCCACCTCAAGCCAGGTAGCATTAACAGCTGGGACGACATGGAGACTAAGTTCCTCACCAATTTCTTCGACGACGACACCGAGAACTCTATCGGATCGTTGCTCGATGAGAAGCAGAAGGATGGGGAGTTAGTTGACACCTTCGTCAAAAGGTTCCGGAACAAAGCAATGAATTGCCGGGACCCAATCACTGAGGAATTCATCCTCCAGACCTGCCATAACAACCTTTCGCTGGACGTGTTGGAGGCAATGGGCACAGCACCGTCCAAGACATGGAAGGATTTGAAAGTTCAAGGGGAGCAAGCTGAACGATTCCTCAAAAGAAAGAAGGAGGAGAGAGGCCAACCGGCAACAAATCCTCCGAAACAGAACTTCAACCCGAAAGGAAAAGGTAAAGCTCATGCTAATGCCGTTGATGCTAACCAAACATTTCAATTGCAACCTCAGCAACAGCAATAGCAGCAGCAACGAGCGCCGCAACAATCCCAGCCGCATTGACAGCAACGGTCTCAGAAGCAAAAATCTTCAGAGCCGAAGTTTCCTAAAGTGTACTCCTTCAAGGATGATGAAGTTCCTGGCATCTTCAAGTACTTGTTGGAGAACAACAAAATTCAGCTGCCAGCGATCGTGGATCAAGAGGGAGCCAGCAAAGTGACGGATCCGAAGTACTACGCATACCACAGAGCGGTCCATCACCCTACGAGATCATGCTACCACCTCAAGGACAAGATCCAGGCGTTAATCGACGTAGGGGTCATAACCCCGAAACCGGCCAAGAATGTGGGAGCAAACGCGGTGTCAATCAGTTTTGGATCGGTGCCTACAACTTGGTTCGAGCCAAAGCGCGTCACCAAAGTCGGGATGAAGACGGTGAATGATGACTCGCACGGACATCGCCAAAAAGGACTCATCCCACACACAGCCCCAAACGGTGAAATTCTCTGGGTGCACCCCAACCTAATTGAAGATGAACAATAGGCCGGATCATCATCCAAGAAGAAGTCAAAAGGAAAAGGGAAGTCTTGTTGCGGAGTCTCTGCTATCCCAAGAGAAGATGACGAAAGAATCCCCACTTTCCCGCTTTCCGACGAAGAACAGGAAGTCTTCGCGACCCGGAGTGGAAATGAGTATCACTTCAAATATCCATCTCCTGGTGATCAATTAGCTGAGCAGGGGGTGACAAAACGGGGACCAGCCAAAACTCTCACAGAGCTGGGGGTGATTACGGTTCCTAAACCGGTTGAGGAGGCTCGACGACAGCCGACAGATAAACAAAAAGAAAAGAGGCCCGAGGAGGTTCAAAATCCGAAGCAGTCTTGTTTCAGTCGTCCGATTGGAAAGGATAAACCAGAGAGTTCGAAAACTCCGTGCGTCTTCGATATCATGGCTCAGTTAGCTAATATTCCGGCGTGGATAACGCTATATGAGTTGCTACGGCTGTCTAAGGAGACTAGAGAAGCCTTGCAAGAGGCCTTGGCCGATTCGGAAGCATTCCTCACTCGGATCAAACCGGCGTCTGAGGAACTGGAACTTTTAGCTCAACAGTGCAATGTGGCAGCTAAGAATATTCTCTGCATCACCTTCACCAAAGAGGACATGCAGACGAAGAATTCAAACCATGATCGGCCCCTGTACTTCGTCGGGTACATTGGCTCTAGCGAAGTCAACCGAATCCAAGTGGATCCGGGTTCCGCTGTGAGCATTATGCCGCTTCGCCTAATGCATAGCCTTAGCATTCCAATCAGCAAGATAGCGTCTACAGGCATGGTAATTTACGGATTCAACATCAGCGGGTCGAGGCCTTTGGGAAAGATCCGAATAAAGTGCCAAATGGGCGATCTGAAGACGGAGGTCACGTGCTACGTGATTAATGCTGAGACATCCTATAACTTACTACTGGGTCGGCCTTGGATCCATAGTAATGTTATAGTTCCCTCCACCTTACATCAGTGTCTGAAATATGTCGACACTGATGGAAGGGTCAGGATGGTGGTCGCGGATAAGCAACCATTCAAAGGGTATGAGAATTACTTCACTGATTCTCTCCTTTATGGTAACGAATCCGATACGGAACTATCGGTCCAGGGCACGGACAACTGAGAAGAAGCTGATTCCGAGGCCGGATTCGATTACAATGGCGGTTTTGTTTTAAATGACATTGTACCCTTTGTAATCAATCTTGACGATGAACAATCGTCAGATGGCGGTTGTAACTGGCAACTTGCCGATATTGAAATAAAAGCTGATTTAGAGTACTCCTTGTCTCTTGATGATGCGATAAAGGGATTATACGATAATCCTGATTTATGTATGCCACTCCGATCATCTTATGTAACAAAAAAACTTCTCCAGCATTCTTTCGGAACAACCCGAATTATTCCTGCCAAGATAGGGGGACAAAAAGAAGTGATTTACGGTAAAGGAGAAAATCTTCCGTTGCTAGATCATTTCCTAAGAGAAGACGAAGATGACTACAAATCTGGTCTGCACTTATCTAAGTATAGTCCGGAAGCGCGCACGCTCATGGAAAAACAAGGGTACGATTTCACACTCGGAGAAGGTTTATACTTCGATCGAGGTTCCCGTATCCCAGTCAAAGCGGCATATGTACCAAAAGGGAAACCGGATGATTATTATCGTCACAAAAGAGGCTTAGGCTATGTTTCATCGTCTGATGATGAATGTGGTTGGCAAATTATCGATCAAATTGCTAACAAAGCTAAAGATAGGTACTTGCCAGATTCTTCAGCTGAGGATTCTGACACAAGTTTGGGAGAAATGTTCAACACCTTAATGTCGAACATGACTACAGCTGATCCATCTACGTTGGAGGACGACGATCAAATGCCAACGTGGGAGGACCCATGGATTCATCACCTAAACATGCAATATGGTGATAGGTTTGAACAGAGAGAACCACCCACCGAAGACGAAGTAGTCCAAATTAATATGGGCGATGAGGCTAATCCAAAGCCCATATTCATCAGCGGTAGTCTTCCCCCAGATGAGAAGGAGGAATTAATTGCCCTTATCAGGGAATATATCGACGTCTTTGCTTGGAACTATGAAGACATGCCAGGGCTCAACCCCAATGTGGCAATGCACCGCCTCGACATCAAGCCGGATGCCAAACCTGTCAAACAACAGCAAAGACGGTTTTGTCCGTAGATTATGGAAGCCATCGAGGCAGAGGTTAAGAAGTTGATCGACTCAGGATTCATCCGAGAGGAACAACATCTGGACTGGTTAGCCAACATCGTTCCCGTCATGAAGAAAAATGGCAAAATCAGGATTTGCATCGACTTCAGGAACCTGAATGAAGCATGTCCAAAAGACGATTTCCCTCTCCTAATCACGGATGTCATTATCGATAATACATGCGGATTCGAGAGAATGTCCTTCATGGATGGCTTTTTGGGGTATAATCAAATTAAGATGCACCCGGATGACGAGAAACATACAGCATTCAGAACGCCCCTCGGTGTCTTCTGCTACATGGTGATGCCTTTCGGTCTGAAGAACGCAGGCGCCACATACCAACGAGCGATGACTAAGATTTTCCAGAAGCACCTCAGGAAAACGGTTGAATGCTACGTTGATGATTTGGTGGTAAAAAGCCGCAACAAAGAAGATCACATCAAGGACTTGAGAACGATGTTTGATCTCATGCGGAGTCATCAATTGAAGATGAATCCCACAAAATCCTTCCTCGGAATGTCCAGCGGAAAATTCTTTGGATTCGTCGTCACCACTAAGGGTATACACATCGACCCAGACAAGGTAAAGGCAATACATGAATTGTAACCCCCGAGGAATTTAAGAGAGCTCAGAGGATTGCAAGGGCGTTTAGCTTACATTCGGAGGTTCATCTCAAATCTTTCTGGGAAGTGCCAACCATTTTCTAAGCTAAACAAGAAGGGCGTGTCAATTATTTGGGACGATGCTTGCCAAAAAGCATTCGAAGATATCAAGACATATCTGATGAATCCCCCTGTTCTTGTTGCACCAAAATCAGGTAAACCGTTCTTGATTTACATCAAGGTGATGAACCATTCGATAAGTGCTTTATTAGCACAAGACGATGATAATGGTCACGAACAGGCAGTCTATTACCTAAGTCGGACCTTGATAGGCACCGAGTCTCGATACCCGATGATTGAGAAAGAATGTCTCGCGTTGGTATTCGTAGTACAGAAGATGCGACATTACTTGGTTGGCCAGACGATTTACGTCATTGCTAATGTTAATCCGGTACGGGTATTCATGACTCAACCGGGTTCGATGAATTGGCGGTTAGCAAAGTGGGCCCTTCTCTTGTCCCAGTATGATTTGCACTTCAAACAGCAGAAGTCGGTCAAAGGACAAACGATTTGTGATCTTTTGGCGGCAAGTCCAACAACAGATACGGTTGAAGTATATGATGACTTGCCAGATGAAACCCATGAGGTTAACACCACATCACACCAACAAATATGGCAATTGTACTTTGATGGTGCTTCGAGAGCAGTTAATAAGGCAATAACCCCTGGATGTTCTAGAGTCTCCTTCGGAGTTGGAGTTGTCTTAGTTTCCCCAGGGAAGCACGTGATGCCTCGAGCTTATTCACTGACGAATCCATGTTCCAATAACGTAGCCGAGTATAACGCGCTCCTCATTGGACTCAGTTTCGCCAAAGAGCTGGGGGTTGAATATCTCGAAGCTTTTGGGGATTCTCAATTGATAGTCAACTAAGTCCGTGGAGAGTATGAAGTCAGGAACCCAGATCTGATTCCGTACCACCAGGAGGCCATCAGAATGGCAGATTCTTTTGAAGAATTTTATATCGAATACATCTCGCGTCTCCAGAATGCTTATGCAGATGCACTGGCAGCACTAGCAGTATCACTCGCGCAACCGCCCGAAGCTGAACTGCTAGTCACAGTAAGATCACACCAACTCTGTATACCCATATACGATATGGATATCGAAGAGGAGGATGATAGAAACGTAAACACCAAAGAGGTGAAATCAACCCAAATCGGGTCTGAGTCCCGAGATTAGCGCTTTCCCATTATTGATTACGTCCAGTATGGCATTTTGCCGGAGGATGTAAAAGAAAGAGAATCTATTCGCCGAAGAGCACCACGGTTCTTTTACAATACTGAGACCCGCACATTATACCGTTGAGGGTATGATGATTTGCTTCTCCGATGCCTTTCGAACAAAGAAGCAAAAGAAGTTCTTAAGGAAGCACACGAAGGAGAATGCGGCGCACATCAGCCCGGTCCCAAACTTTATGATCGAATCAGAAGAATGGGATATTTCTGGCCAACAATGGTACGTGATGCGATCGAGTACGCCCGAGAATGTCACGCCTGTCAAGTGCATGCGAATTATATGCACCAACCACCGGAACAGTTATACACGTCGACCACGTCCTGGCCATTCGAGACATGGGGTATGGACATTGTCGGTCCTATTTTTCCCCCTTCAGTCAAAGGTGATCGGTTTATCCTCGCTATCACCGACTACTTTTCAAAGTGGGCTGAAGCCATTCCGCTTAAAGAAGTGAAGACGAATAATGTCATCAACTTCATCAAGAATCATGTCATATATCGACACGGCGTGCCGAGGCGGATCATTCATGACAACGGTCCGCAATTCATAAGCAATGCTTTCATCAGGTTCTGTGACAAGTTCAAGATTCAAGATGTTTCATCAACGGCTTATTATCCCGCTGCGAATGGATTAGCTGAGGCTTTTAACAAGACGATCATCAAGATCTTGTCAAAACTTGTGAAAACCAATAAGCGAGATTGGGACGATAAACTCGGCGAAGCGTTCTAGACTTATCGCACCACCATACGCATGCCTACGGGAGCCACCCCATATTCGTTGGTGTACGGTTGTGAAGCTGTGCTACCGTTGGAGATTCAAATCCCCTCCCTCCGGATCGCTCTCGCAACGGAGATGACGACCGAAGAGCAACACCAGAAACGTCTCGAGGAACTCGAAAGGCTGGACGAAAAGCGCTTGGAAGCTCAACAACACATTGAGTTCTATCAGGCTAGAATGTCCAGGGCTTTTGACAAAAGGGTCCGCCAAAGAAGCTTCAAGGAAGGAGATCTGGTCCTCGCTGCTCGCCGACCAATAATCCTCAATTCCAAGAAGAAAGGTAAATTCGAACCCAAGTGGGAAGGACTGTTTGTAATAGACACAGTCTATTCAAACGGCGCTTATCGCTTAATTTCTCTAGAGGGTGTCAGGCAATTAATGCCAATAAATGGGAAGTTTTTGAAAAAGTACTATCCTTAGTACATTCAGGACAACTCATTTATTGGGAAGTTCCTTGAAGAATATTACATTCAATATTCTAGAGGATAACCCAAGTTCATTTCAACCACCAAATCCCTCACTGATCAATTCTAATTTACAGTGAGACCATCAAAATGTTCTTCTGGCCCTCTTGACTCTCTCCATGAACAAGAGGTCCCCTTTCAGTTCGGAGTCCCCTTTCGATAAACGAAAGAACTCCCTTCCTTTTCTCTTTGGTTAAACCTTCTCATGGTCATAACCGAAGTTAAAATTTCAGTTCGATAAACGAAAAACTCATCTTCTGATCAGATAACCAATCCTATAAAAGGTAAGTTTATCTAGATCTTCCGGATTCTCGGAGTGGAGATCCCACTTCTAGTTTCCTTCTTGCACTGGAAATAGAATATAAAATTCTTCCTTTCCAGAATCAAGGAATAGAATATAAAATTCTTCCTTCCTTGCTCGGGGAATAGAATATAAAATTCTTCCTTTCCCACACCAACTCTTTTTCCAAAATTTAATAATTTAGGATTCATCCTAGGAAGTTTATCCCGAATCCTAAGCAGGGATAAGTCTGCGCCTAACACGCGCTACCGGTTTAGTCTTTTTCCGCAGAAAAAGACATCAGAGTTCAATTCTGGGGTATTTTATCCTGAAACCTAAGCAAGGATAAGTCCGCGCCTAACACGCGTCGCCGGTTAGTTCTTAACCGTTGAAAAGAACACTCGTCCACATATTCAATATTGTGGCAGGTTGTTGTTAATAACACCGAAATCCATGCCTCACACGCATGGGGAATTTTATCCTGAATCCTAAGAAAGGATATGTCGACGCCTAACACGCGTCGCCGGTTTGGTCTTTATCCGTAGAAAAAGATACCGGAGCCTGACTCTGGGGACCTTTATCCCAAAGCCTAAGTAGGGATAAGCCAACGTCTAATACACGTTGTTGGGTAGCCTATTCCCATAACAATGGCAAAGTCTACATATTTGAAGTTGTAGCACGAAGTCTAAGGGAGTTCATTCCTTTAGCGCAACGTCACATGCGGAACGGATTAAAACAATCCGCATGTAAGCCCGACTCAAACGGTAGTCGGTAAGAGCACATCAAATCCGTTAAAGGCTGAGGATTTGCCAAAAATCCTGAGTCAACGTCTCATACACGTTGCTGTTTAGTCTTTTCACAGGAGAAAGACGAAGTCTACGTATTCAATGTCGTAGCACTAAAAGAGTTAACTCTTTTAGCTTAACGTCACTTGCGGAACGGATTTAGACAATCCGCATGCTAGCCCGACTCAAACGGTAGTCGGTAAAGGCTAATCAAATCCGTTGAAGGCTGGGGGTTAGCCAAAAATTCTAAAGCCAACACCTAACACGTGTCGCCGGGTAGCCTATTCCCATAACAATGGCGAAGACTATGTATTCGACATCATAGCACAGAGTCTCAGAGAATTCAATCTCTGAGCGCAACATTACATGCGAACGGATTTAAACAATCCGCATGCTAGCCCGACTCAAATGGTAGTCGGTAAAGGCTCATCAAACCCGTTAATGGCTGAGGGTTTGCCAAAAATCCTATGAGTATTATGGTCAATCATTTCAAACGAATGACGAATCATAATAAAAATAAAGATGAAAACCAGTTTCACTAAAGGAATCAAAGGTCAAAGTACTCAGCAAACAAAATCATACATCAAGCCCATGACCAAAAATCTGCTGACTGATCTTAGAAAGCTTCTCATCATAAGCTTGTCTAAGTTCAGCTCTGATGGACTCCTCGGTGGTGGCTGAAGTCCTCGCAACAATCTCCTCTGTCTCGGCTAGCTTCTGCTCCAAGGATCTCAACTCATCAGATAAAGCAGTGTGGGTTTGCTGATCCTGTGCTTTCGTTATCTGAAGAATATCCAAAGTCTCCTCTTTTTCACGGAGTGTTCTTCTGAGCTGGTCTATCTCGGTCGCACAGGAGGTAATAGAAAGATCGAGCTCGGCAAGCGAAGATGATCTAGTAGCAAGGCTGGTCTTAACTTGATTTACTCGGCCCCGCTGCATCTGAATCTCGAGCTCAGCAAGAATCCGAGTCTCGCATGATGACTGTAAGTGGGTGTCCAGCTCGGCAGCAATAAATGAGGAGGCGCTTGCATCTCGGAGCTCACGAAACATCTGAAGCTCATGTTCTAGGCAATCAAGGTCATCAACTATAGCTTGTGCCAAATCTGGATATCCTGCTTCCCTTATCAAATTGACTTTGGAATCAAGAAAAGGCTTGAATTGGCGGAAGGAAGAGTCCACCATGGAAGAGCTTGCCAATCATAGCATTCACGAAAGAGAAGAAGGAACGAAGTTCTATGCAGAGAACGATCTTCTCAGGATCGTTGTCTGATAGCAATTCCTTCACTAGGATATGAAGCCGAGAAGAAGACCCTACACAAAGAAGGAGAAATCCATCAAAAATATTTTGAGGAGGAAATAAATAACATTCTCAGTTGCTTAATTCATACCCTCTTGAGTCACTGGGGGTACTGGGGGTGTAACCGCTGCAGAGGTATCAACTGGGGTAGTTGGTCTCGCAGTCGGCTCAACAGGATCAGTTTCTACAAAAGCTCCTATCAAACACAAAACATAATTCTCAGAGACATCACATTATAGCTGCATTAGTCAAGAATTGGCTAGTCCTATAATTAACTTGGGAGGAGGCACGTACCTTCAAAAGAACCACCCTCAAGGTTCTCAGGGAATGTGGATTTAGGAAACATATCTCCAGGCAACTGGTCATCAATCTGAGGAGAGCCACACATGAAGTGAATCATAGGAGTGTCCACAAGCAAGCCTTCCTCGTCAAAATCATCAATCGAGAAGTCTGACACAAGAGAATATAAGTACCAAAGAAGAATGAAGAGACTACAACCAATTGAAATGAGTTACCTTTTACGGGTACATTAGCCTCTTTATTTCCAAAATCTACGTTCGCCTCCTGCAAGTTATCTGAAGGAGAGAGAAGTACAGAGACAATTAGAGGATGCGCAAATTCCGAATCATTCGACTCCTTTGCGTGTCATCTAAAAGATATATTGTCAATAGTAGATGTACCTGGATTCGCTGGGTCGGGTCCTACATTGATATCCTCCCTAACGTCGGCAGCTACTACAGGCCTCTCCACCTGGCGCGGTGAGTCAAGCTCGCCAGGAGATACAGGAACAGGATCGGGACTCATCTCGCTCTCTCCACGCTCTCCTATGTAGAGATGGAGAAGCGTGAGTCAATGTTCTGAATAATCAAGAGGATGGTTTACAAGATAGATGTTACCTTCGTCACTAGCAGGATCATCACCAGCCAAATCCATATCAGATGCTTGTGAAGCTGCGCGTGGCTTGCGAGCCAATCTCTTCCGCCTAGCAGCAGGGACAATAATCGAAGATCTCGCCTGGGAAGGAGGGCGGAGCTCTTCTTCCTGGTCACCAGCGGTCCCTAAAACATCAAACCATTATCAGCTTTAATAATTCTGGAAAGCAGAAGAAAAAGATGAATGATTAACCTCGCTCGGAAAAGTCATCGTAATCTTCAGGATCTCCGCCTGAAGCCTCGTCTGCAGAATGGAAGGTCCTCTTTCCCTCTTCATCAATCCGACGAGTCTTGTTCCGTGTCCTCTGTGACCGAGCGTTTTCCTAAATCCTACGGGAATCAACCTGAGAAGCTTCCTCGGCCTCTAGCTCTGCGATCGGCTTCATGGGGATAGTCTTATTAGCTGCTAACAACCACTTGCAGCTTAAGAAAGTGAGGTTCAACTGCCGATCAGCACTAGGGAGACTGAACTTAGCACCAGTACAGCCAGTCACGGTCCACAACCATGCACGGAGACCATCCACCAAACCGCCGTGGGCCCGAAGCTGCTGACGGGGATTCCCGACGTAAAGCTGATCATAGCCAAACTGGCGAGCGAATCGGCAGGGTAGATATGGCTCTATGAAACACTGATCCCTCACCTGAAAAGTCAGATAACCTGGCCTAATGTTCACTAGCCAGTTAAAGCAGCCGATGTCCAAGTGAGTTCGATACTCTCTCGGCCTCTCCTCATCTATCAAACAATCGCCGTATCGTCCGGAGAACTGCGGGAAGCAAGTGGAAAATGTCCAACACTTGTGGACCTACAGCTGCTGTCTGATGTCAGAAAATCCGCGCCCCTCCCACTTGCCATTCTCAAGCAACTGTAGTAGGGGAACGGAGTGGTCTGTGGTGTTCGGTACCGACATCATATCCGAACGGTGAAGGACGAACCAGGCCATCAAATAAGTGTACGGGAGCTCCGTCTTAATGGTGGGAATCTGACCCGGTAAATCACTTTCCTTCCGTGTAAAGGCACCAGAAAGCCGTCGAAGTCCTCGATGAATGTTGGCCACCATCACCGGAAGAAGTGAAAGTTCTTTCTTGTAGGCGAGCTGAACTGCTGGATAGAGCACTTCCAAGGGCAAGGCTTCGCCAGACTGATATGGAACCACGCACTTCTTCAACCAAATAGCGAGATAACCGGCAAGAAGAGTCATCGGTCGAATCAGTGCGGTTGCATGCCATAAGAATGATTTGAACTTGGTCCCTGCAGGAAAGTCACCCTCAGGACTGCTAGTGGTATAAGAATGAGCGTCAATCTTCTTCAGTAGACTGTTCACCCCTGAGGGAGTAAGTGGGGCCAACTCACAAATGGCCTCGCCAGAATTACTCTCCAGATTCTTGAACAAATAATTGGCAAACTGCTTCAGACTCACGAATACCTTAGTCCTCTTTGCTAAAGGCTCAGACTGCGCCAAAGCTATATGATAGTGACAAGTGAGGTCCCATAGAGTCTCATAGCGATCGGGCATACGATCCTTCAGCTGACTCAATTCATGGTTGGAGGGAAAGTATTCCTGATATAACATCTGTCCCATGGGTAAGCCAGAAATCCTGTGCATCTCGTGAAGAGCCAAGCCCAACTCCCCTTGCCGGGTCAGAAAAGTGTTCGAATCTGGATTATAAAGCTCGAATAAAGCACAGAAATGCCTCGCGCTGACAGGCAAGCCATACATGGTGGCACGAACGGCTGCATATAAACCACAGGCATGCAACTCCTCACCCCATCGGCTCAAGACGTACGTCGTCATGCGAGTCCACCAAAACTTGTCCAAAGAATGGACCCAACCATAAACCCTGTGACGCGTCGCAGGCATCTCTCGTCCTAGAGCAGCGAGGCGATTCCTCAAGGTAGAAGCGGTAGCAAGGAACTCGTTACGTGGTGGTGCATCCAGCCCCAATACCCCAGGACGCAATCCGGTGACATGACTCCTGCTCGAGCCAGGAAATGCCTGATGAGTGATGTAGCCGCAGTGGACGCTCTCATGCTCCTCCGTCAAGCGCCACGACATCTCCCGTGTCACAGCCTGACACCTGAGCTTAGTCAATGAACGATGCCGAGGAATCTTCGACAAATATATAAAGCCACTACCAGTTTTATGAAGCCACTGCTCGGCCTCAGTAAACACGGCATCCGGGTCTTCGACAGAGTCGCCAAATAAGAAATCGCTCTTCCGAAGAGGCTGAATAGAACTGGCGTCCTTCACGAAAGGTGCATCAGTAATCAACTGTCGAAGAGCTCGGTGCCCACCTTCCTTCACCACCTGGGCAACCTCAGTCGACGTGCCCAAAATGAACTGAGGAGTAACTGGAATGGGGGAAAGATCGTCGGAAGTCGAATAGTACTCGCCATGACGCCCGTACACTGCGTGAGATGAGAACGCTCCAGAAGGATATCCCACTGGAAATAAACAGTTAAACATCTATTAGTCTCAACTATAAAAGGAAGTTGAACTCATCTTACAAATGGGTAAGATAGAGTCATTGCCTTATAAAGGGTGAGACGATTCGGCCACATTGTGCAATCACAAGATAGGGTATATTGACAATATATCCCTGCCTTATAAAGCACAATGCAGCGTCAAATCACCCCCTTTATTTTGAGATATGGTTTTGACCAAGCAAAACCTATCTTTAAAGCGTCGATCCTTAATAAGGAGAATCAAGGCTCTTCCCGATTGCCTCACCAAGGAGAACAACGTGGGGTAAAAGGACCAATTTGCAAATTTCTAGGAAAAAGGGCTAATTTGTAAATTTTCAAATATTCCAAAAATAGCTCACCAGCGTAAGAGGGAGGCGCGCCATCAGCCGTCGCAGCAGGGGAGCGACCTCTCGAGACACGCGACATAATGATTTGCAAAATAAATTGAGGGATCAGATCCAGAAAAAAGTTCCCCTTTTTATCAATTCTACCCCCCTGAAAGACAAGCTCGAGGCGCCAAATCATAATCCTAACCCTCATATGCAATCCCATAAATTCATAAATTAAATTAAACATGAAATATCCAAAAATGATGGAGGGTTTACCTGAGGAAAAGCTTGAGGATCCAACAAAAATCAGATCTTGAAAAGAGCTCGAACCACGCGCTCGAGGGGCCTGAGAGAAACTTTAAATAAGGAATTTTTTGAAGGATTTTTCGGTCTAAGATCAAGAGGAAACCTAAATCTAAGACAAATATCAAGGTTTGATGGAGAAAGGAGGCTTGAGGGAAGAGAAAATCAAAAATAAGGTGAGGGGGGGGGCGGCCCTAAGAGAGAGAAAGGGAGGGTTTTATAAGGATGAACCAGCCTTGAACCAGACCCAAACCAGCCCTGAACCGGACCAGAATTGACTGAACCAGACCAGATCAAGCCAAATCAGTCCAAATAAGGCTGAACCAGACCAGACCAGTCTGAACCAGACCAAACCAGTCTGAACCAGTCTTGAACCAGTCCTGAACCAGTTTGAACCAGACTGAACCAGTTTTGAACCAGATTGAACCAGATTTGAACCAGAATTCAAATTGAAGCTGAATTGAGCGTCGAAACGACTTCAAATCGATCAAGGGTTCAATCCCTTGTTTATTTTGGTCTCTCCCGCGCATTCGGAAGGATCGGAAGAATTTTTGAGCCAAATTATTACCCTTTTGACATATTATCAGACCGGTTCAGGTAATTATCATACCGGTTCAGCTCATTCAGGCCTGAGATATACTCCAATAAGGTATATGAGTATAAACTATTCCCCATTTTTGTTGAGAAGTTCCTGGAGAATATTTTTTTCTAAAAATATTCTTAAGGATAACTCAATAACACAACGCCGGACAATGCGTCGCAAATAAAGACTCAACGCCAACAATCGAGGGTCAGTTATATGTCGAACCAACAAGCACGAGCTAAAGATTGGAAAATCAGGAATCGACTTCGAGTTCAAATTTCGACAACGGTCAGACAATAAATGCAGCACCGGAATTCTTACAGACATTCGACAAAGCACCGAATAGCCTGAAGGATTGAAGGAATACAGAACAGAGGTCATTTCCAGGTCCCGTTACACCGACGAAGGGTAGGGGCAATCATATCCAAAGCATTCCAGACTCTTCTATAAAAGAACGAGGCTGAAATACTTTGGAGGGGGTATCTGTAGGCGTATAAAATTGCCTATAGGTCCCTTAGCATAGCTCGACACGGGGATTCGACGAATCAACGAACCATCGAGTGACGAGGCGACGTGTTCAACGAATTACACGCGAGCAACGGAATGCATTCGCGTGCGGAACCAATCCAACGGTTCGGGAAGTCAACGAGTCGTCCAACCATAAAACGGATTCGAACTCGAACACCAAGGCGGATTTACTGCCAAATGAAGATCCAGACTGTCAAATCAAGTCCGGATAAATCAACTACAGAACCGGAAGACGGGAAACGACGGAGAATAATACCCCGAGGGGGCTCGGCCAAAACCGAGCCACCTCAGGGTGGCTCGGAGGTGGC
Source organism: Asparagus kiusianus (assembly GCA_022839385.1). NCBI lineage: Eukaryota > Viridiplantae > Streptophyta > Magnoliopsida > Asparagales > Asparagaceae > Asparagus > Asparagus kiusianus. Next base: position 250,657 of record BQKN01001021.1, read on the forward strand.
TCGGCCCAGTGCCGAGCCACCCTGAGGTGGCCGCCCAGATCTGTGCACAATGCACAGATCTGGTTGCCTATAAATAGGCGGGGTGATTCATCATTTGAGGGGACTTTTGGAAGAACTTTTGGAGAGCCGAAACTCTGCCGGATTGAGAACTTGTGCTCGAGTTTTTTGAAGGCTTGAAGACTTGGACGTTTGGATCTGGTTCTTGACGAGCACCC
>BQKN01001021.1:265871-341142 GCA_022839385.1 Asparagus kiusianus
TATAGTCCAACATGAGGACTATACAACTGTGCAAATATCGGTGAGATGCATGGAAAGATCTACTTAAATAAATTCACACTCAAAACAGTGAGCGTATCCCCAATTGGTACCCCCAAATTATCTATCATGCATGAAAACGTAATAAGGCCAAAAACCAGAGTTAAATAACAGGCCAAAACTCTAGAACATGAGTAAAACTACTCAAAAATACACAAACAGGAAATTTGCACTAGATAGTTCGGCGGTCGACCGCACACTGATACGCATCTGACGGTCGACCGCTGCGACCTCACGGTCGACCGACCGGGCGTCGCGGTCGACCAATCGGGCGTCGCGGTCGACCGATGAGGCTCTGCGGTCGACCGCAGCCCTAAAATGAGCCCAGCGGTCGACCACACCGGTCGACCGCCAAGCGGACAGAAACCCAATCTGGGTTTTCTATCAGTTGCTAAACCTGAAACAAACTTTAGAAATTTTCTACGATAATACCGATCTAATGTCTCTATAAATCATTCTGTAGGAAAACAATAAATTTTAAGCATGTCAACTATAGTCCCAACATTCTAAATATAGAGAAACGAGATCAAAACATTTTGATTACAGTAAACATGATTTAACTTTTGTTTAAGCAAATTTCAGATCTAAATCTTTATAAAACCCAACATTTGAGAACTCTTGTAAACTGAAACTTTTGATTCTTGCTAACCATATTGTAGAGAGTTCATTTATACGAAAAATATCATTTTGGCTCATTAAAACTCATAAAAACTCAAAAGAAAATCATAGAAAATAGGGGTGAGGGATTGGGCGAGATGGTACTCGCCTTGGGTGTTGACGAATGCCCTAGATCTGCAGTAGGTTGATTCCCTTCGCTGGAATTCCAGAATCCCGCTGAAAATCCTCAAGAACTCCCCCAAATCACCAATGCCAGCTAGGGTTTTTTGAGAGGGGAGAGAAAGGGGGCTAGGGTTTTGAAAACTCAGATGATGAGAGGCTCTCCTGGGTTGAGTTGGTGTATATACTAACTCCCAAACCCGACCCGAAACCCAAAAGACCAAATCAAAACCGTAAAAGAGATCCAGCCTGGAAACTATCTGACCGCTGTGCGGTTGACCGCACCGGTCGACCGCCACGGTCGACCGCGTCGGTCGACCGCGCATCACAAAAATGCCTGCTGCTAGTTATATCACTAGCTGGCCATAACACTCGATTTCTCTCACTTATAAATACCTGCTGGGTTCCCAAACACTGATAAATATATACATCTTATATATATATATATATATATGTTTATTTATCACAAAAGAAAGATTTATTACTATTTATTCACACAATTTCATTATAAAATTTCGGGGTTTTAAAGACAACCCCCGGTGTCAGAAGAACCAAATACGTAGAATGTTCAGAAGAAAACTTGTGAGAACACTTAGAAAATTCTCCAAGTGTTGAGTTCTGACGAGCCTACCTTGAATGGTAAGGTCTCATATTTTGGCGAGCTTCAGCCTTCTGGTGAGCTACAGCTATTTGCTCATTCAGGCAAGGTTCGTATATTTGATTGGTCTTTGCTTTGCCTTTTTGGCCATGCTTGTGGGCGAGGCTTGGGTGTCAGGCGGGCTTGATGGGGCTTGCCTATTTTCTAGAGCTTGCCTGATCTAGTGAAGTCACCTAAACTGGGGACATAGATTAAAAAGTGAAGCCCGCCTGATTTGGGGGGCTAGCCTGAATTGCTAACTTCGTTCGAATGGGGAACTTTGCTTATAGAGCGAGGCTCACCTGAAATGTCAAGCTCGCCTAAAACGTCAAGTTTGCCCATTTATGAAACTTTGCTAACAGTGCAAAGCCCGTCTGAGTAGGTAGGCTCGCCTGATAAGCTCAGTTCGCCAAAATTGAGAACTTTACGTTCTCGCTTAGCTCTTCTCAGGCTTGAATAGTAATTTAGGCCATCATAGGAGATGAGGGCTTGTGCCTCTTGGAGGGTGAGAGCTTGACACCATCACTGTTGGGCTCTCTTAGAGAGAGGAGCGTTCATGTTGACAAGGAAAGCATGGTCCGCATCGATATGAACAGTTGTCTCCTCTTGCATAGGGGGCCATGTGAATTGCTTGGCAACCCAACGAGCAGTCCCTTGGCTGGTCTTCTTGGCCTTTGGCTTGGCCTTGGTTGGTTTGGGGGAGATAGAACCCCCTACTATAGCTTGAGTAGAGCTCTCGGGCATGGTTGTCTCGGCCACTTGGGAGTGGGTCACATGTACGACTCTGTGGGGGTCTGCGAGATGCATTTCCACTAAAGGAGGATGAAAATAAGTACTCGTACTTAGCTTTGTCAAACTCAATCACAAGGGACTCAACTATCGTCCCCTCCACAATTTCATCAAATTGCGCCACCATTATTTTGGTTGAAGAAATAGTTTCTCCCACTATGGTCGCCATCTTTTGTAGGTCGTAAAAGTTTCTAGTTCTCAATGGAGATTTGTATTGATAAGAATTGATTATTACAAATTAAGAATCAAAAAGATTACAACAGAAGCAAAGAGAATACTCTTCTTGTTTAACGTAGGTTCTTTGGTAGTGATAGGATGCCTCTCTCGAATGTTTGCGTTGAGTTTGCTTCTCTTGGACAATCCGATCAAAATTGAGGTTTAGCTTCAGTATGTAGTAGAAGATCTTGTGTGATTGAGTTCGATTATACCTGAGCTTGATAAGTATCAAGGCATAATGCTTAGAGAAGGCTAATATGCAAGAGTTTGCAAAGAGCCAAGAGTCTCAAATCTGAGAGTTTAGATTGAGTCTACTTCAACATTCCAAGCTTATAGCCAAGAATACTCGACCAAGCAAGCCAATGGAGGTCTCTTCTTGAAGAGCCTAAGCACCAGCCAGGAGCAAGACCTCTTTCACGTTGGCAAAGAAGGTCTTTAAATAGGCAAGGGAAAGCCTGGTCCCCCCTTAACTTGTGGGATGTGACCATTAATAGGTGAGGAGCACCATGCCCTCCCCTAACTATGGGATGTGACCACTATAGGGGTGGTGGGAGTTATGCCTCATTACACAGGATGTGGGACGTAGGACGTGGGTGGGCCCACTTCCACAAGCAATCAGCCGCTTGCATTGTTCAGGCGAGGCCGACAGACTTGCGAGCGAGCTTGGGAGCTTTCTGAATGCTCAGGCGAGCTTGCAGGCAAGCTTAGCGAATAGGTGGGGTCGGCCAGCAGACCCCCCTAAGAGTTAGGCGAGCTTGAGTCTGTAGGCGAGTTTTGTTCGTGCGGGCGAACTTCCTACAAGCGAGCTTGACTCGTGCTGGCGAGTTAATCCAACAGACAAGCTTGACTCGTGCTGGTGAGTCAAACAAACAAGCAAGCTCGACTCATGCTGGTGAGTTAAATGAACAGGCGAGCTTGACTCGTGCTGGCGAGTCAAGCCATATTGATGAACTTTGGCTCGTGCAGGCGAGCAAAGTGTGTTGGCGAGCCAAGCTTGCAAGCAAGCTCTGCTTGGCCTCTCTAATGCAAGCAAGATTAACTGGGGCAAGCCAAGTCCGTAGGCGAGTTTGCTTAGCTTTTTGAATATAGCCAAGCCTTGCTTGCTTTGAGCACACAGGCAAACTCAAACAGGCGAGATTTTGAGTTCTCTTGTGTAAAGGCAATTTTTATTGCCTACATGTAAAACCTCGTAAACTTGAATTAATATGTGAATATTTGAAATAATATACGATTAATTGAGATAAGTCGATATTTATCGTGATAAATATCATTAAATGGTGTATGAGTATGATAGCAAGTGTTTTGAGTGCAAACAAGTCCGTATATGTGAAAGAATCGAGTCGAAAACATGCACAAAGGCAAAATTACATGCACAAGTGGAAATTTGTGGGCCGGTCGACCGCCGCACAAGGCACGGTTGATCGACTGACGGGTTTCCAGTTTTCTTGTTTTGGGTTGGTTTCGGATTTTATGAGGCCCAGTTGCACATAGGTTCTTATATATTCCTTCTTTCACGAAAATTCACAACTTATTTTAGAATTTTAAAACCCTAATAGCCACCAAACCCTCTTTTAAATCCTAGATCTTTTTTGTGAGAGATCAAGAGCTTTTGAAGTGGGATTTTGTTTTTGTTTTGGCGTGTGGCTTAGGAATCTATCTTGGCTTTGCATCCTTCACACTTTCAACAAGTTTTTAGGTGAGTTTCATCTCTGCTAACCATACTTCCATGTTTTTAAAGTGTTTTAATGAGAATTAATGTGGTTTTATTGAGCCTAATTAACTATTTTGAGTATAAAAATAGTTCTTTTATAATATATAATATAAAGATTAGATCTTTTCATGTTTTGATGATTATAAACAAATTTTCTGATGTGGTTTAAGATCTGAAATTATTTAAACAAGAGCTTTAGCTTAGTTTTGATGATTCTATCGATGTTTTGATATTTTCATGCATGTTTAGGGTTTACATGTAATATTTAATGTCGTGATTCTTGTTTCATGTGTTGAATAATCTTCAGAGAAGTTAATTTAGTATTTGCAACGTTCTATACAAGTTTTACAATGAGTTAAACAAGTTAGAATCATGAAGCACACACAAACACGAACCTGCAGTAAGCATGCTGAGAACCTCGGGTCGGTCGACCACCACACAAAGCGTGGCTGACCGCCAGGCAAATCCGAGCCTGTGCATGTTTTATCTCATGTTCACTGATTTCGAGGGATTTATCTGTGTAAGTTATATTATGATGTTTATGGTTTGTTAAACACCTGAGGTGTATGTGAATACAAGATATAGGTTCGCACATTGAGATACATGCACGAACACTTGATTACATATTTTGAAATTGAGTATACATGCATAGTTGAGATGCATAACACATGTTTGAGTTGATAGTTGTTGGCATAACACATGATAATGCATAACCTACCTGTTAGGGATGTTCAGTATGGACGTTTATCCCGTAAAGAGACCTTGGTTGTACCACACTAGGAGTATTTAGACGTTTTCCCGTAATGAGACCTTGGTGATACCAATACTCGAAGATGATCGGGGTGTTTTCAGATTGGGCCAATACGTCTTCATTCCATTGTACGATCATCTAGATGCATTATCTGGAATAGGAGAGATAAAACCTATTGTCGTAGAACGATTGAGTAATGACGTTGAATCCATATGATATTGTAAGAACCTTACAAAAGTATCGTTATGTGATAAAGATATAGATACACAATTGTAGTTTGCTCCCATGTTAGACTACCCAAGAGTAGGGTACACATTAGATACATGGCATACGTGGTTTGGTCTATGGTGATGTTTGAGCTGGATGATATTTTCTTATGACTACACCAACTACCTGAGGCTAGTTCAAGATGTGATATTGGCTATATATGATTGAGGTTTGGAGTATTTTTTTCTTTTATGTACTGCTTTCATTTATAGGTTTGGAATTGGTATTTAGTGATTCATAATTTAAGACATGGTATATACATGAGGGTTTTCTTATTTGGATTATTTCGCTCGACATACTAATTCTCATGTTATGGTTTCTAAATACCAGTCTCCATTTTCTTATATACTCCTACCCTTCCCCCTTCCCCTTGGGGGCTATGGAGATGATCTCGCTAGCACTTTGATGCTCGTTGTTTTCCCCTTTTAGGTAGCGAGTCCAGCGCACGGAGAGTTGTAGGTTGATGGGATTACATCTTAGATTCTATCTAGTTATTTATATTTGTAGTATTTCAGAGCTCCACAGTAGTTATTTATTTTCAGACTCTAGAGATTATGATTTTACTTTGTTGAGGTTGAGTGCCTTAGAGAGATTTCATTTGACCCTTGTATTTAGACTTATTTCAGATTCAGAGTTATTTTATTTTAGTTAGGCCCTTATGGTGATTTTTATACACTTCTTCTGTATATATTCTGTTCATTGTACTACTTCATTATTCTTTGCTCGTTCTGTATCTTCACCTGTTTGTTGATTCTACTAGAGAGATAATGACAGTGATGGTGAAACATGTTGTTGCACGGTGTTAGTATATGGTAGGTTTGACATTCTGGGATTCACATTGGACTACAGTATTGTGCGAAACATGGGGCATCATAGTTGGTATCAGAGCTCTAGTTCCAATATCTTTAGGATCATCCATGTATCATATTATGGAGCTAGGATAGTGTTTCTTAGGAATCATGTATAGAGTCCGCTAGGAATTCTTAGTATGAGTGAGGACGTTATATATGTACACAAAAATTACAAAAAAAAATTATGATGACTATTTGCTTTGAATTATAAAGCATGCTGTGAGTGATAAGTGATACAATTTTCCTATTGGTATATGTTATGTTATTTATGCTTGAGATCCTATTTACTATGTTTAGCAAGATCTACTTCTGAATTTATAGATGTTAGTAACACGGTCGCAGAGGTACTCGTGCTTAGGGAGCTAGGCAAGCTGATGCATAGCCCGAGGCGTAGCAGGCTCTGTAGTATCTAGTGGATCTCATAGCACCTTTGGCAGTGCGATTGGTGGCGATTGAGGAGCAATTGGCAAATCAGGCTTAACAGGAGACACCCATTCGGGAAGAGACACCAATAGGTACCCCACCACCACTAGTTGATGATGGAGCTGCTGAGCAGGAGGTTGAGCTTCGTCTTGTAGAGAGATACCAGAAGTTGAAGGCACCAGAGTTTCATGGCTCGTCAGATTCTATTGTTGCACACAAGTGGAAGGAAGATGTGAGTAACATCTTGGATATGCTTAACATGAACACTGTGCAGAAGCAGAGACTAGCAGCTTTCAGCCTCAAGGGTGATGCTTGATGATGGTATCAACTTTGTTTCACTCCAGAGCAGGGGATGATGGTTTTGTGGGAGACTTTTATTTACTTCTTCAACGAGCAATATGTGTCGGCTATAGCGAAAGCTGAGAAAGAGTTGGAGCTAGCCCGGTTAGAGCAGGGGGTATGTCTATGATGAATTTTGAGAGTAAGTTAATGACATTACTTAGATTCACAAGGATGTGGCACACTGAGGAGCGGCAAGCTCAGATGTTTTTGATGGGGCTTCACCCGGGTTTACATCGATATCTGGTATCCTGAAGGTTTTGGTCAGTATGGGAGGTGGCAGATGCTGCCATATCTTAGGAGACAGAGATAACTATGTTCAAGAAGGGCAAGGATGTAAATGCTAAATCAGGATGGCCTGGGGACAAAGGAAAATGTATGAGGTCATTTGTAGGACCAGGAGCACCCCAGCAGCAGGGTAAGAATTCACATCAGCAAGGTCCTTGCAAGGTCGAAAAGTTGATGATTGAATTCCTTGTTTTAAGAAATGGTTCTATCACTTAGTAAGAACCTTTTACAATCACTCACTCTCGATTACAGAGGAAGAGAAGATCGATTCGACTTCTCTTTTGTTTTAGGTGGGTTCTAGGTAGCGAGAGGATGCTTCACTCGATAATTGAGTCAATATTTCTTCCCATTGACGATCAGAAACAGATTGCGAGAGCTTCTGACAATGGCTTAGGCTGCAAGAATCGAGGTCCGGTCTTTAAAGACCTCTCAAAACGTGAGTAATGGCCCTATGTATGCGCATCCCCCCATTGGCCTCATAGCTGCTCATGGCTATTTATAGGCCTTAGCGCATAACTAACGCACTGAAATCAGGGAGTCAGGCATAACTAACTCCTCAGGTTTAGCCCACATGGGCTGACTGGGTCTTTAAGGCTGCTAACCGCCTGGCGTCGAACCTCACTAGGTATGATGAGCCTAGCTGTGTAAGACGACCCTCGCCGTGTGAGGCGAGCCTCTCTATGTGGTGAGTTTCGTTAGATGAGACGAGCCTCATTGCGTAGTGAGGTTCACTTCATCTTCAATGATGAGCCTCGTTTCTGGGCAAACTTCGTCTTCGATGACGAGCCTCGTTTCTGGACGAACTTTGTGTTCAATGACGAGCTTTGTTTTTGGGCGAGCTTCATCTTCAATGACGAGCCTCGTTTCTAGGCAAACTTCGTCTTCAATGACGAGCCTTGTTGCTGGATGAGCTTAGCCTCTTGGTGAGCTTGGCTTCATAGTGAGCTTGTAGGCGGATTAGATTTCTTGTAGGCGAACCTCATAGGCAAAACTATCAGACGAGCTTCAATTTAGGCGAACTTCAAGCGTTTAGGTGAGCTTGGCTTATGTAGACGAGGTTGGAATATGCAGGCAAACCTCATGGGCAAAGCTGTTAGGTGAAGCTCAGCCTTTAGGTGAACTTAAGCCTTTAGGCGAACTTAAGTCTTCACAGGCGTTGAGGAATATAATTCGCTACGAAGAAAGAGTTATATCTTTCAAACCGTAAGTCAGAATTGGACGAAATATGAAATCGTGTAATTTTTCAAGACGAGGCCAACCAAACCAACCAAAATTTGGTTTTCTACCATCTGTTTTGTTAAATCCCCTTCGGTTTGAGAGATACCAGTGTTTTTGTCAGTTTTGAGTTTCTTTGCTAGGAATTAAGGTAAATTTTATTGCCTACAAAACCCCCTCCAAAGTTTTTAGACCCAAATTGGGTTACATGGGGTCTGAAATACTTTGGATTTTAAGGCCTGTAAAATGAGTATTATTCAGATAAAATGAGGAGCCTTCCTTTGAACTTAGCTATTCTGGAGAAGTCGAGCTCTTCAGACGTAGCTAATGATCGCCACCTAGGATTTTTAGTAAACCTTTAGTTATCAACGGACTTGATTTGTCTTTACCAACTGCTGCTTGAGTTGGACTAGTCATGCTTTTACCCTTAGCATGGTAAGTTGTCGAGGAGTTTTCCTTAGGCTAAATGCTAAGATTTTTCCTCTATCCTTAGCCATTCGAGGCGTTGGATTAAGTGTTTGAACATGATTATAACGATTAAGTTGAAATCGAGTTTGGTTGTGTTGTTCATTATAACAACTCAACCTGGTGTTTTGAAAGTGAGGCTCTTCGCATGGTAGGTCTGCTAGGGTGTGATATTATTGATGAATAATGACTCATCGCATGGTAGGTCACTATTTGGAAATAAGGGGGAAGATAAGGGCTCATCGCTTGGTAGGCCACTATTTTTTATTGTTCTAAGGAGATGGAACATTCAGCAAAGATCAGATAGTGAACCATCACATAGTAGATCACTATCATGATCGAATGACAAGTAGGTACCTATCGCATGGTATGACACTACTTGATAAGGGAAATCAAGTCGTTTAGTGACATAAGAGTATAACGAATGTGATTAAAATAAAGGCACATCGCATGGTAGACCATTATTTGGAAACAACGTCATCGGTAGAAAAAACGATATAGAGATTATCAAGTCATTTACTAACATAGGAGTATAACGACTATGATTAAAATAGTAATACATCGCATGGTAGGTCATTATCTTCGATTATTCTAAGGAAATAGAACGTTCACAAAAGACCAGACAGTTAATCATTGCATGGTAGATCACTATCTTGATTAAGTGACAAGTAGATGCTCATCGCATGGTAGAACACTACTTAACAAATTATTTTCAAGTGGAGTAAGAGTTGACTATCAGAGGTAATCATTAACGTGATCGTATTTTATGGTCTCTCCATCTTATTGAAGAGGATTGGCAAGGGAAGTTTAGGGAAACTAACTATCAGAGCTAATCATTAACTTGATAGTATTTTGTGGTCCTGCCATCCTATTAAAAAGGATTGGTGGGCGAATTTAGAGGAAACTATTTATCAGAGGTATTCATTAACTTGATAGTATTTGTGGAGCAGATCAGGATAATACATGGTTTTACAGAGAAACTGAGACTACCCCTAATCCAGCAATAATCAGGGTTGAAGGGTAAAGACACTTGCATCCAATAAAGCTTGGATCTTATCCTTCAGGATGTAGCATTTAGAGGTGGGATGATGAACCATTCTGTGGTACGCATAATAGTTGGGATCATCCATTCTCGACATCTCCTCAGGTCGCATCGATTCTGGGAGCTTGATGTTTTTTGCCTTGATCAAGGATTTGAGTATCAGGATGACTTGCTCATCTTGAAAGTCGTACTACTTTTGAAAGCGGCTATCCGAAGATTTTCCCTTCTGCTTTGATGAAGATTTAGGGGAGGAAGTTGTTTTCACCGTCAAAGCATCTTTTCCTTTTACATAAATCTGTGGGGTGAGGTTGTCTTGGTCATCCCTTCTACTTGAGCATGCTCTTGACTTGTTCTCCTTGGCGGATTACGTCTTTCCATGAGCGAGCCTCAACAATGCCCATATTGGACAATATGTTAATAAAGAGATTATTTTAGCACATCTTGATGAGAGTGGCCTCAGAAACCTGTTCACGGGAATACAGTGATCAGTTCCTGAATCTCCTGACAACGTTACTTATAGACTTTGTCTTCTTTTGCTTTTCAACTAGCAGGGTGGTTATAAATACTTTTGTGTCATCGTCGAAGAACCTGGTGATGAAGCCTTTCCATGTCCTTCCAGAAAGTGATGGATCCAGGCTCCAATCTGCAGAACCATACAAAAGCGACCCCCTTGAGGGTACTAATGAAAAGTCGAGTCATAATAGGATCATTTCCCAATATGTGTCTAGTTTGTACTTGGAAGTAGTAGATGTGCTGGGTACAAGAACCCTTGCTATCGATCTGAAGGAGGCTGAGTGGCTTAAACTTTGGAGGATAAGGGAAGACGTCCTATTTTAGGGTACAGTCTAACCACCCCCAGTTCTCCAAAATTTCGCTAAAGCTTCAAAGCATCAAGCTGCTTTTGAAAGTCGTCCAACTTTTGATCTTGCTCATTCTTGCGAGGGTTGGACTCAGCTTCAGATGACTCAGAATGAATTTTAAAAATTTCTTCATCCTCATCCTCTTCATTATTACCATCTTGGTTTTAACGGCTAGATTCCCGAGCACTGGGTGAAGATCGTTGGTGCCTTGATACTGAGGCTTCGGTGGTAGATTTCTTCTTCTCCTCCTCCTTGAGGAGTTTGTCCACCATTTCTTCTAAGTGCCTGATAGACTCTTTTTGTTGGAGGATAGTTGATTATTAATCTTCCAAACTCATTGCCATGTCTTCATCATTTCCGGCCATGTGAGCACTCACCTGTTCACTTTGATCGGTGTTAGAAGGTTGAGAATTCGTGATGGCTGAGCTTTCAGGCTCTTCATCAACATCATTTGTAATACCCACTAATCATCGGTAATCCAATGGAATAACCACACCAGTACGGGTACGAGTATGTCGATAGACACCTTGCCCTTCTATAAGCATTTCACCCAATCCTAGAGAATACTCAGGATCGGAGGACTTGGAAGAATCCGCTGAAACTTTGCTCTTGCCTTTGCTCACCATGCTAATCATGACTTGAGCATATGCATTCCTCGGAACTTACTTCCTGGGATGAAAGCATCTTCTTTGGGATGATAGAATTGTCGACGGTTCAGACAGCTGTTCAAAGACTGAAGGTTTAGGCAATATTCTCCCACACTGGCATTAGGAAAGCACAGCAGAAACGAGCTTTTCACAATTGCAATGAGACAAAATTTGACTCATACTGTATTTGCAGACCAAATAATCTCAGAGATCGCTACTAGGACCACCCCCAGTTAGCTCAGGTATCTTTCTTATGCATGTGCAAGAATCTCTAAGTTTTAGAGATTGGCGAGCCTAGTTGGCTGGACGAACCTCATGCTGAAGATTGGGTTCATCGTCTAAGCGCACTCGGATGCTTAGGCGAGGCTCATGTGTGACACGAGGTTCATCAGTTGGGTGAGCCACGTCATTCATGTGAGCTTTGATATTCGGATGAACCTGGTTCGGGGGGCGAACCTCGTATTTCATGCGAGGTTCTTTAATCGGACGAACTTGGTTCCAAGGACAGATTTGTCGTCTGCGTCGAACCTCATCTTAGACCCTTGAATGTTTCTCTGTAACAATGCTAGTCTGAGGTTGAAGGTGAGATTCATCTTTTCGACGAGGTTCATCACTTCATCGAGCCCGAGTCTTCCTATTCTGAGCGGCAGGGCAAATTTACACTGGTTGTTTTGGACAAGCCTCATTTTGAAAGCGAGGTTCGTCAGCCGAGTATATTTGAATGCATGGGCAAGGCCTATTATTTTGATGAGCCTCGTGTTGAAGATGAGCTTCGTCAGTTAGGCAAGCCTGATGCACTTACCGTCTTTGACGAGTCTTGTTTGGAAGACGTCTACGTTGTTTTGGTCGAACCTCGTGTTGAAGATGAGGTCTGTCAACGGAGCATGTTTGAACACTTCGGTGAGGCTCAACAGGGTGAGCTTGCACTGGTTGTTTTGGACGAGCCTCATGTTGAGGATGAGGTTCGTCATTCAAGCACACTTGGGTACATGGGTGAGGTTCGTCCTTTTGACGCACCTCAGCTAATCGAGCCTCGGTAGACTTGTGGGCCTTGGATATGTTGTCTCGTGGCCGATAGCGAAAACCGTCTGACGAGACTAAAACTCGAGCCTTATGGCGAGCCTGATTCTTTCATTGATGTTGTCTTACACGTCTTGAAAGTAAAACAACAGCGGGTTCTATAATAGCCATTGTGACTAGTTTGCTCAACAGCAGCCATCGAAGTTGGACGAGACTATTTAACAACCCACCTTTTAGCTTGACAGCTAATTTTTAGAGCCTCATCAGTCAGAGGCTGGGGTTCCTCCTCATGATTAACTCGAGTGGAATGGGCTAAAGTCTCATACAAGATTCTACGGCACTTACATTCCTTTGTAGGACTCGGAGTATGAGAGGAGAGGAACTCCTCGTACTAAGATTGGTCGAACTTGATGATAAGAGTTTCAACCTCGGTTCCAATAGCGATCTGATCTGATTGTGTCACCACCAGTTCATCAAAAAGAACGGATTCTCCCACTATGGTTGCCATCTTCTATAGGGTCGAAAAGTTGATGATTGAATTTCTTATTTTAAGAAATGGTTCTATCACTTAGTAAGAACCTTTTATAATCACTCACCCTCAATTACAGAGGAAGAGAAGAAAGATTTGACTTTTCTTTTGTTTGATGTGGGTTCTAGGTGGCGAGAGGATACTTCACTTGATGCTTGAGTCAAGATTGCTTCCTGTTGATGATCAGAAACAGATCGCGAGGGCTTCTGACAATGGTTTAGGCTGCAAGAACCGAGGTTTGGTCTTTAAAGAGTTCTCAAAACGTGAGTGATGGCCTTGTGTATGTGCGTCCCCCCTTGGCCTCATAGCTCTTCATGGCTATTTATAGGCCTTAGCACGTAACTGACATACTAAAATCAGGGACTCAGGTGTAACTGACTCCTCAGGTTTAGCCCACGTGGGCTGACTGGGTCTTTAAGGCCACTAACCGCGTGGCGTCGAACCTCACTAGGTATGACGAACCTCACTATAGGATATGACCCTTACCATGTGAGGCGAGCCTCGCTATGTGGCAAGGTTCGTTAGATGAGACAAGCCTTAATACGCAGTGAGGTTCGCTTCGTCTTCAATGACGAGCCTTATTTCTGGGCGAACTTTGTCTTTGATGAGGAGCCTCATTTCTGGGTGAACTTCGTCTTCAATGATGAGCTTCGTTTTTGGGCGAGCTTCATCTTCAATGATGAGCCTCATTTCTGGGCGAACTTTGTCTTCAATGAGGAGCCTCGTTGCTGGGTAAGCTTGGACTCGTAGTGAACTTGGCTTCGTGGTGAGCTTTCATGTGGATTAGATTTCTTGTAGGCGAACTTTCTATCGGACGAGCTAAAATTTAGGCGAGCTTCAAGCGTCCAGGCGAGCTGGACTTATACAGGTGATGTTAGAATATGCACGCAAACCTCGTGGGTGAAGCTGTTAGATGAAGCTCAGCCTTCAGGCGAACTTAAGCCTTTAGGCGAACTTAAGTCTTCGCAGGCGTCAAGGAGTATAACTCGCTACGAAGAACATGTCATATCTTTCAAACTGTAAGTTGAAATTGGACGAATTATATATAAAAATCGTGTATTTTTTCAAGATGAGGATGACCAAACTAACCAAAGTTTGGTTAGACACCATCTGTTTCGTCAAATTACATCCGGTTTGAGAGATACCAGGGTTTTTTTCAGTTTTGAGTTTCTTTGCTAGGACTTAAGGAAAATTTTATTGCCTACAGTCCCCACAAAAGGGACCTCAGTAGGATCAGAGGGTGTAGCAGCAACACAGATTTTAGGAGACTTGTTTCAACTATAATAAGTTTGGGCACAGAGTAGCAGAGTGCCGCAGCGCACCAGCAGCAGGCCAGCAGGGCAAGAATCATAACCAGCAGTAATAGCAGAACCGTGCTCAGGGCTGAGGACTGGGCCAGTAGATGAGGATTGAGACACCACTAGCAGTTCTGAGGATCAAGGGGCGGGTGTGAGCTATTCAAGAGATCCAACAGGGATAGATAGTCTCATACATTCTAGGCGATGTAGTGTAGCATTATTCGGCTACCGGTAGAGTATATGTAGTTATTCCTCATGACCATGGCATGAGCGGGGCCATGGTGGAATGTACGTTCCTTGTGAACCCCTTTCCAGCTTGTATTATTTTTTATTCTGGCACTTCGCATTCGTTCATCTCCTATAATTTTATGATTATACTTCAGCTTGTAGCGTAGTCTTTAGATATTTCATTATCTGTATCTACTCCTTTGGGAGAAGTGTCCCTCTTAGAGAGTATTTGTAGGAGATGTATCGTCAGCTTAGATGATTCTAAGTTTATGGTTGATTTGATCATGTTACATATGTCTGAGTTTGATGTTATCCTTAGTATGGATTGGTTATCTTCCAACCATGTGAGTATCGACTGTTTTACGAAGACAGACAGCTTGCGAGCTTTTGATGAATCTGAGTTAGTGGTAGTGACCTCACAAGTCAACCAATTTGTGGAGTCATTTCTGGCATACGTTGAGGAGGTGATGTTATGAGATTGGGGTGCCGATTTGAGCGAGATGCGAGTTGTCTCATAGTATTAGGATGTCTTCCAGGACATACTAGGTTTACCTCCCGTAAGGAAGGTCGGGTTTTGCATAGAGTTGCAGTCAGACACCATGCCGATTTCCCGAGCACCTTATTGTATGGTGCCTACTAAGATGAGGGAGCTCCAGATCTAGTTAGATGAGTTGTTGTCTCTGGGTTTTATTCACCGGAGTCATTCTCCATGGGGAGCTCCGGTTCTTTCGTGAAGAAGAAGGACGGTAGCATGCGATTGTGCATACATTATCATGAGTTGAACAAGGTCACCATCCGAAACATGTATCTACTACCGAGGATTGATGACTTGTTCAACCAATTGCAGGGAGCGTAGTGTTTCTCGAAGATTGATCTTTGTTTCCGTTATCATCAGTTATGGGTCCGGGAGATGGATATTCCCAAGACAGCCTTTCTGACTTGATATGGGTCTTTCGAGTTTCTTGTCATGCTATTTAGGCTGACCAATGCACCCACAATATCCATGGATTTGATGAATCTAGTTTTTCATCCATACTTAGACTAGTTCGTGATCGTGTTCATCAACGACATCCTTATTTACTCAAGATCAGAGGAAAAGCATAAGCAGCACCTACGGTTAGCATTGCAGACTTTGCGGGAGTACCAACTATATGTCATGTTTAGCAAATGTGAGTTTTAGCTATCTGAGGTTAGATTCTTGAGCCATGTAATCAGCAGGGAGGGCATTGCAGTAGATCTAGCTAAGGTGGAGGTCGTTTTTGATTGGGAGTCGTCAAAGACCGTTATAGAGATTCGTAGCTTCTTAGGTCTGATAGGTTATTACATGAAGTTTATTTAGGACTTCTCAAAGATTACGACACTACTTACACGCCTTACGAAGAAGGGTGTATAGTTTGTTCGAGACACAGAGTGCCAGGAGGCCTTTGAGACTTTGAAGGCTAAGTTGACTACGATGCCAGTTTTGATCATCCCGAGCAGTGATAAGACTTTTGTAGTCTACACAGATGCGTCGTTATCGAGTCTTAGAGGTGTTTTGATATAGACCCAGAGAGTGGTGGCCTACATTTTGAGGCAATTGGGGACCCATGAGCAAAATTATCTTACGCACGATTTAGAGTTAGCATCTATAGTCTTCGCATTGAAGACTTGGAGACATTATCTGTATGGCACGCTGTTTGAGCTTTTCATAGATTACCAAAGTCTTAAGTACCTTTTCTCCCAGAAGGAACTCAACCAGAAGTAGTGGTGATGGGTCGAGTTTATTAAGGATTACGAGTTCATGCTTCAGTACCATCCAGGGAAGGTGAACGTTCTAGCAGATGCATTGAGTAGGAAGCATCGTCGCGGGCATGCAACTTTGAGGTATTCGTTATATCAAGATCTTTACACCCTCAGTCAGTTTGTTTTTAGGCCAAAGATTGGCGGGAGTAGTGCTTTATTAGGAGCTCTATCAGTACATCCATCTTGGAACGATAAAGTGGTCAGAGCTCAGCTAGAGGATTTTTGGATTCAAACCCGAAAGGGGGAGATTTCAAAAGAACCCAATGCTGATTGGACTATTGGAGTAGATGGAGGTCTTCGAATGAAGGGTCGGTTAGTTATGCTGAATGATCCATAGTTGAGTAAGGATTTACTTGATGAGGCGCATCGCACTAGGTATATAGTGCATCCAGGCATAACAAAAATGTACAAGGACCTAAAGAGGTATTTTTTGTGGGGTGGCATTGTTGGGTGAGTAAAAATTGACTTTCTGTTTGAGGGATCGTTTGTATTTGTAAGAGTGGCTTATTACAAACTAATGATCAATGTTTACAATAAAGGAGAAAGGAATGAACCTCCTTCTTTAACGTGTGTTGGTTGGTATCGGTAAGTCGCCTCCCCCGATTCTCGCGTCGGGTTTGCTTCCCTTTGACAATCCAATCGAAGTTGCGGTTGGAGCTTCAGTGTACAGCAGAGGCTCTAGAGTGATCGAGTTCGACTATACCCGAGCTTGAAAAGGTCAAAGCCATGAGCTTGGAGAGAGCTATAATGTAAGAGCTTGCAAAGAGCTGATGAGCCTCAAATCTGAGAGTTTAGCTTGAGTCTACTTCAACAATCCAAGCAAGGAGCTAGGAATGTTCTACTAAGTTAGTTAGCTCAAAACTAGTCTCTGATTGAAAAGCCTTACCAATAGCAATGCCAAGCCCAACCAATCAACCACTAACCTATCTCCACCTCCAAGCAGACCCCTATCATGTTGGTGAAGGTGGCTTTAAATAGGTAGGGGATAGCATGGGTCATCCCTTGATTTGTAGGATTTGACCACCATTGGGTGAGGGGCACCATGCTCTCCCCTAGCTGTGGGATGTGACCACTATAGGGGTGATGAGAGCTATGTCTCATCATCACCCAGGATGTGGGAAGTGGGTAGGCCTACTCCTATAAGCAAGCAACCCGCTTTCATTACTCAGGCGAGGTAGCCAAAGCTACGGGTGAGCTTGAGAGCTGGCTGAATGCTTAGGCGAGCTTGGTGAACAGGCGGGCTCAGCTGGCGAGCCCCTCCAATGTGTGAATTGTTGTTCGCTGGCAAGAGGAGTTCATACGAGTGAACTCCTTGCAGGTGTGCTTTGCTCGTGCAGGTGAGCAAAGCATTCATGCAAGGTTGAACTCATGCTGGCGAGCTCAACGATTTGACGAGCTTGATTCATGCGGGCGAGTCAAGCTAACAGCCGAGGCTTGAGCTCTTCGGGCAAGCTCAATAAACAGGTGAGATCAAGCTCTACGGGTGAGCTCAATAGTACAACGAGAGGTTGAGTTTTGCAGGCAAACTCAATAAACAGGAGAGATTGAGCTCTATAGGCAAGCTCGATGAAAAGCTGAGATCGAACTCTACGGGCGAGCTCAACAAGGAGGTGAGGTTGAGCTCTACAGGTGAGCTCAACAAATAGGAGAACTTGAGATCTACGAGCGAGCTCATTAGGGAGGCGAGGTTGAGCTCTACGGGCGATCTCAACAAACAGGAGAAGTTAAGCTCTACGGGTGAGCTCATCAGGGAGGCGAGGTTGAGCTCTACGGGCGTGGTCAACAAACAGGAGAAGTTGGGCTCTATGGGTGAGCTCAATAAACCGGAGTGGTTGAGCTCTACGGGCAAGCTCAATAATTAGGCAATGTCTAGCTCCTACTAGTGAGCAGAGCATGTTGGCGAGTTCACTCCTGCTTGCAAGCAAGCTTTGCTAGGCTCGCTGAATGTAGGCGAACCCAAGCTATTGGCAGGCAGGGCCAGTCAGATGAGCTTTGATACTTAGACAATTTTCACTACTTAAAAGACCCCCTTCAAAGTTTTTAGACCTAAATCAGGTGGAATGTGGTCTGGAATACTTTGAATGAAGAGGATCACTGTTCATTGGCTTGGGCCAATTTGAGCCCTTAGGTTGAGTTAAACCCTTTAGGCGAGCTTGATGAAGTGTAGGCGGGCCTAAGCCTCCAAGTGAGCTCAAGCCATTGTCAGGCGAGCTCCAAATCTGTGGGCGAGCTCTAAATATACAAGCGGGCTTTTGTTGGCAAGCCACGTGTTTGCTGGCAACCTCTAACGTTGCCAGCTAATGTGACACCTCGTCTTTACGCACTCAATCTCAACCATCGATTCGACAAGAGATCGTTGCCCGAATCACAAAATCTGGGTCGTCAGATTTGGAATTCCAAATGTCCTTCCACGCTCGTGATCGTTTGATTCGGACTGCCGAATCAAACCGTAGCAAACAATCTAAGCTGCTCACTTCGCGAAGCTGGCGAATTTCGACCGTTAAGACTTACCTATATAGAGCGCTTGTTTCCCTCATCGGACAATCACTTTGTTATCATCCTCTCTGCTCAAGTTTTCAAAGAAACTCAAATCTCTCATCTCCATTTCTATTCGAACTCGTCATGGCCCCAAGAGTGAAGGTGTCTATTTCAAAGGGGAAGAAGGAAGTTTCTTCCTCCTCCGCTACCTCCAACGTTGCCGTTGCTGCCCCTGGCATAGCTCAAACTCATCACAGTAAGTCCAAGGAACTGATCATGAAGAATTCGTACAGACTCCTATTCATCTTATAGCGAGCTTCGTCTATTCAGGTGAGTCTTTGCCATTCTGGTGAGATTGCTTGTTAGGCGAGCTTTTGCCTTCATCAAGCGAGATCTGCTTGATTGACGAGCTTCTGCTTTGTCCTTGTCAGGTGAGCTCTGCTTGATCGGCGAGCTGTTGCCTTGTCAGGCAAGCTCTGTTATCTTGTATGATAGGGCTCGGCTGCACTTCGTAGGCCGCCTATCCTTAAGACTTAGAAATTTTTTTGACCTTTTGGGTCAAAAGTTTCTAACTTATTTCTGTTGTATTGTGCAGCTCGAGAGGAGGCCATGGTTATTAGGTCTCACAACCTAAGATCTTTTGGGAAGAGACCCCTCTCCAGAGAGAAAGTGGACCTATATGAAGAGATCGCCCACAAGAGGGGGCCAGCGAGATCAGAGTGTAGGGCCATTCTAATATCTGATGGCGAGGAGGAATTGCCCACTCTGGTGTCTGCTTGGACATATTCCCCATAGCCTTAGTGTAAACCTGGCTTTCCTAGCTCGGCAAACATATGGGGTTCTAGATGGACGCCACCCGTTGATGACGATGGGCCTCTCCCTCGGGTGCAGCCTATTGCTGTGATGGTCCCAGGTCAAGAATCTTCTTCTCCGAACCTCGGATCCATGCAGGGCATTATCCAACTGTTAGAGAACGCAATGAAATAAGCAATCTCTATCATTAGTGTTGGGTAGAGCCACCTTCTTTTACTTCTACCTTTTCATAGTTGATAGCCTAAAGAACATCCAGCACATGGGTAGTATCGGGCTGGCTAAGCGTTGTGAGGAAAAGCTCATTTTCCTAGAGGAAACCATACAACACTTAGAAGGGTTGGTGTTCACCAGCCCACGTGATGAGGAAGCGCCACTCTAATCGAAGATCGGATCAAAGATTCCCATGAGCGAAAAACTCGAGAGAAGAGGATATCGAAGTAGGAGGTTATTGTCGCAAACTTATGTGAGCGACAATGTCATCTGCAAACAAAGATGGATGCTTACAACAATATTGCTGAGCATACCAAAGTCAGGACCACCCAGGGAGAGGCGACCCTAAAGGACATTAAACTCGAGAGCACCAGAGTTCATGGCACTTATAATGAAGAGATGGAAGCTCTCCACGCGCTGCGTCGAGAAGACGTAGCTACTACAGCTGCTGATACTCTTGCTGAGGCGAAACTCTAGAAGGAAGCTGACGGGTAGCTCCGAGCTGATCGGGCAAAGAGGCTGGCCGCTGTTAAGACCGAGCTCGCATCCTTCACTTTTCTAGATTAAACTCATCAGGGTAGATTTTGAGATGTCTTTATTTTCTTTGTTCGAATGTATTGTCTCAAAATCTGCTGCTATGAAATGAAATTATGCCTTTATTATCCGCTCATTGCATCTCAAATAACTTGTGCATATGCTTTCATTCAATCTGAATAGCTTGAGGCAGGATCACTGTTCCTTGGTCTAATCGTTGTTCCTTGGTCCAAGCGAGCTTAGATGCCTTGGATGTGTTGAGCCTTTCAAGTGAGCTTAATGAGGTGTAAGCGAGCTCGAGCTGCTTGGCAGGCGAGCTCAAGCATTGGGTGGGCTCATGCTGCTTGGCAGGCGAGCTCAAGCATCAGGCGAGCTCAAGCATCAGGCGAGCTCAAGCATTGGGTGAGCTTGAGTTGCTTGGCAGACGAGCTCGAGCTGCTTGGCAGTGCTTGGAAGGTAAGCTCAAGCATCGGGCGAGCTCAAGAGGGTGGTGGGTGAGCCATTCATTTTCTCACCAGCTGAGGTGATGTGGGCACATCAGCTAGGGTAACGTGGGCACATCAGATCACGTTAAACTTGGTTTGGTAGGGGTGCCTCGTCTTCCCGCACTTGATCTGAGCCGTTGGTTCAGTGGCGCTCTCGATCTCGATCGCCGCTTTGATGGGAGATCAAGCCTGAACCGCTAGATCTTGGTCATTCATGCAGAATTCTGAATGTCCCGCCTCACCCATGGCCGTTCGATTCGTACTGTCGAATCTAACTGTCTGTGGGCAATCCGAACCGCTCGCCTCAGTAGAGATGGTGAATCTCGACCGTTGAGATCTTATATATATAGCGCTCATCTCCTTTGTAGGGAGATCACTGTGCTCTGAACTCTCTTGATCATGCTTTCTCAGAGAAAACTCAGGCTCCCCAAGTTTGAGATGGCCCCAAGAGTGAAAGCATGTGCTTCGAAGGGGAAGAAGGAGGCTTCCTCTTTCTCGGCCACTGCTGAGGCTGCCACAGCCACCACATGTACCCCCTCTATGCCTTTAACCCACCATGGTCAGTTTAAAAACTATGGGAGTGAACCGAGTTCATGAACCCATGAGACTGGGAAGATGAACAACTTTTGTTCATTTTTCATAACAAACTTTGTCAACTCCGGCAAGGTTCTGTTGCTCAGGTGAACTCTCCTCAAGTAAGTGTCATTCGTTAGGTGAGCTCTACTGGTGGGTGAGCTATTGCCTCTGACAAGCAATCCTTGTTTGACTGGCAAGCTTTTGGCTTTTGTCAGGCGAGCTTCTGCCTTTGTCAGGCGAGCTTCTGCCTTTGTCAGGTGAGCTTTGTTCGCTTGCTCGCATGGCGGAGCTCGCCTACGCTTCGCAGGCCGCCTGTCTTCACGACCTAGAAACTTTTTGGCCTTTTGACCTAAAATTTCTAACTTTTTCTGTTTTATTTTGCAGCTCGAGAGGGGATTTTGGTTGCAGGATCTGAGCCTGTTCGACCCAAACTCATCATCCTCTTTGATGACGAGGAGGAAGAATCTACTTCTGCCTCTACCCTACAGTCGTCTTCGTAGTCTCCTCTTGATGGCGAAGAGGCTATCCCCATAATCTAGCCTATCGCCATGATTCTTGCTTACCAGGAATCTGCCTCCTCAGGCTCTAGATCTACACAGGACCTCCTTAGGCAATTAGAGAATGCTATGAAATAAGCGATCTCTAGTGTTAGCCTTGGTTGGATGACTTATGCAGATTTTAAGCCTTTCCTCATGAATTGCATAGCCGATCTCAGGCGTTTGGGTGAGGTCCGACAAGCTTCACGTTACCTGGTGAGCCTTCTTGGTTTCGAGCTGTGTTTGCTGTGCTTGGAAGGTCTGTTGCACGTGGATTCAGAATCCTAAGTGGATCGGCTCATAGCTCAGGCTCGGATTAGAGGGGTGTGGGAGTAGGAAATTTGAGAGAGGGACCTATAGAACAAAGAGACTATCGTCGCTCATCTGCTTAACCAACAATGCCTATTGTAGGCTGAGATTGATACTTCAGCCTCTACCATTGCTCGAATGAAGGCCCAGCTCATCAAGGAAGAGTCGACCCTGAGAGGCTTGCAATTTGAAAGCACGAATGTTCATAGTGCTGTTGAAAGGGAGATGCAGGCCCTCCAGGCACTACGTCAAGAAGACTCTACCGTTGATGTGTCCTTTAAGGCAAAGATTCGGAAGGAGGCGGAGGACCAGGTCCGAGCAAATCGGGTGTAGGAGATAGTCGCTATTAAAGCTGTGCTCGCCTCCTTCAGTGTGCTGGACTAGGTTTGGCGGAGTGGATTGATCTCGGGACACTTCTTTGTTGTTTTTGCTTGCGCCAGAGTCTAAAACCTCCCTCAAGAATCACTAGACTCAAATTTGAACAAAAACATACTTGACTGAAGAGACAAAAACTTTTATATGACTAAATTTGTTCCGTCGAGACTCAACAAATCTCTTCATGACATGAAAATGTATTTTATACAATCGTTATGATTTCATTCATAACTTTGTTCAAATGTATTGTCTGCAAAATCAGCCTATGAATGAAGCTTATGCTTTTGTTCTCTAATGTCAAGTGCATATACTCCTTTTCTCTTGCTTCTCTTAGGATTCTTAGCAAATCCTTAGCTGCTAACGGGTTTGATTTACCTTTATCGATTACCATTTGAATCGGGCTAGCCATACTATTCCCCTCAGTATGATGAGTTGTCGAAAAGTTTTTTTAAACTTAGTGCTAAAATTTCTTTTCTACCCTTAGCTGATCGAGGTGTCGGGTTAAGTTAATTATGATCGTTAAGTCGTAATTAGGTTGGGTTGTGTTATTAAGTGTAACAACTTAGCCTGAAATGACTAATCACTTGCGTGAGTGACCGGGAGAGGGTCTGAATAACGACTCATTGCTTGGTAGGTCGCTGTCCAGGAATCGATAAGGCGCATCACTTGGTAGGCCGTTATCGACGAACAACATCATTTGCGGGAATGACGATGTTGGGATAATCAAGTCGCATAAGGACGTATGAGTGTGACAATTGATTGATATAGAAGCTATCACATGGTAGGCTACTACCCATCGATAGTTCTAGGAATATTAGAATGCTCAAAATAGATCAGACCATTCAGGGACGTATGAGTGTGACGATTGATCATATAACACCATTTGTGGGTATGACGAAGTTGACTATCAGAGGTAAACGTTAACATGATAGGATTGTCATGATCGGAGTGACTCTATGGACCTACTGCTCCATTGAAGAGAGTCGGTAAGTAGATTCTAGTCAGAGGTTTGATGTTAACATGACGGGATTATCTATTGCAATTTAAGCAACTCTGTGGGCTTACCATCCTATTGAAAAGGATTGGAAGGCTAATTTGTCAAAGGTGATTGTTAATGTGATAGTGAGAGTTTTTCCCATCATCCCATTAGAGAGGATTAACGGGAGAAATTTGGAGAAGACTATCAGAGGTAATAGTTAACTTGATAGTTTTATAAGATCCATCGTCCAGTTGAATAAGACTGATGGAGAAATGACTATCAGAGGTAACAATTAACTTGATAGTTAGCTTTGGTCCAAACTGTAGGAAGGTTTGACTAGGTAGGAGATGTGAGGAGCATTTTAGCCTCATGCATCAGTTGGAGAAAAGAAGGAACAGTTTAGCCTTGTGCACCAGTGGGAGGAAAGAAAGAGTAGTTTAGCCTCGTACACCAGTGGGAGGAAAGAGAAGCAGTTTATACTCATATACTTATCAGAGTAAGGAGAAACAGTTTATATTCATATACTTGTCAGAGTAAGGAGAAGCAGTTTATACTCATATACTTGTCGGAGTAAGGAGAGTTAGAAGAAGACTACGGGTAGTATTTCTTCAGAAATTTTCCATTGTTAGGCATCAGAATCTTATCACTGTTCGGTTTGACAAGGCGATAAACTCCATTTGAATAGACTGTTTCTATCACAAATGGACCTTCCCATTTGGGTTGGAATTTGGCTTTCTTCTTGGAGTTGAGAATCATGGGTCGTCGGACTGCGAGGACCAGCTCTCATTCCTTGAAGGATCTGTGTTTGACTTTCTTGTCAAAAGCCTTAGCAATTTGGGCTTGATAGAACTCAATGTGCTGCTGAGCTTCGAACCATTTTTCATCTAATGCCTCTAATTCCGCGAGACGTTGTTGATGACTTTCTTCAGTCGTCATCTCTGTTACAAGTGTGATGCGTAGGAACAAAATCTTAATTTTGAGTGGCAACACGGCCTTATAACTATATACCAATAAGTAATGTATGGCATCGGTCGGTGTGCAAACCGTGGTCCGATACGCCCATAAGCTTTCACTTAGCTTCTCATCCCAGTCGTGCTTGATATTAGAGGTCAGCTTGTGAAAGATCTTGATGATCGTCTTGTTGAAAGCCTCAGCCAATCCGTTTGCTAAGGGATTATAAGCCGTGGATACCATGTTCTGTATTCTGAATTTGTCACAGAACCGAGTGAATGTATGACTCACGAATTTTGATCCTTTGTCATGAATGATGCACCTCGGGATGCTGTGTTGGTAGATGGCGTGATGCTTGATGAACTTAATTACATTGCTAGTTTTGACTCTCTTAAAGGGATAGTTTCGACCCACTTGGAGAAGTAGTCGGTTATCGCAAGGATGAACCGATGACCTTTTGCTGATGAAGGAGATATTGGTCCGACGATATCCATCCCTCGTGTCTTAAACAGCCACAAAGTTATTGTCAGATGCAGGTCTTCAGGTGGTTTGTGCATGTAATTGGCATGGATTTGACATGCGTGGCAACTCTTGGTGTAAACGACAATGTTGTTAACCATTTTGGGCTAATAGTAGTTGATTCTTTGCAAGCGGTCCCAAAGCTTGGGTCCGGGTTAGTGAGCATCACAAGTGCCATCATGGGCTTCTCGTAGGGCTTCATGTACTTTTGTTATTAAGAGACATCGAAGCAACATGCCATCATATGACCTACGATACAATGCCTTTGTGGTTGCATCATAGTAGAATCTCGGTGCGCGTTTACAAATAGAATCCCACTCCTTGATGTCTTCAAGTAGTATACTGTACAAGACATAGTCAATGATCAAGAAGCGCCAATCTCTTGGTTCGAGTTGATCAACCATCCGATAAATTGTGTTCACCTCTAGAGCATACTCTGATTGGTAGAGTTGTCGGCTTACGACGGTGACTCGTTGGCTTGTCCCCAGCGGCTGGGATAGGTTAGCTACCAATAACGCCAATGCATCTGCATGCGTGTACTTGGAATAGAGCACGTGCTAAATGCAGATGCTTTTAGATGATTCGGCTAGCTTGACGATCGCTTGGTGACATGGAATTAAGTCATCATTTATGACTTCATATTCCCCCATCATCTATCTGATGATGAGCTGAGAGTCACCGTAGGCTTCAAGATACTTCACCTCTAACTCTTTAGTGAAGTCGAGTTCGATGAGCTACTAAGTCATGTTGTTGGTACATGGCTCAATTAGTGAGAAAACTAGGGGTAATACATGGTTTTGCTAAGAAACCATGACCACCCCCCACAACTATGACGATAGACCCACTTGTGCCCACGCAAGATGCGCCGTCAAAGTATAGTCGCCAGGCTTCTTCCTACGAGGTAGCATTGAACTCATGGGTTTTGTCTGGCATGTCTTCAAACAAGTCAGCCTTTGACTCGAGTGGGTGGCTGGCCATGAGATCGCAGATTGCCTGCCCTTTGACAAACTTCTGTGGCATGAAGTGGATGTTGTATTGAGACAACTGGAGTACCCATCACGCCAGATGCCAGTTTAAGGACCCGGGCTGTGTCATGAAGACTCAGATGTTGCTCATCCGGGAGATTACATGAATGGTTTGACCGACCAAGTAGTGTCGTATTTTTTGAATTGCAAACTCTAGGACCAGACATTCCTTTTTGACCATGGGATGTCGCCGTTTGGCTCCTTATAGGGTCCTACTTAGGTAGTAGATGCCTTCCTCATGGCCGACATCATCGTTTTGTGTTAAGAGGGCACCAAGAGAATGCTCCATTACCTGCACATAGATCTGGAAGGGTTTGCCTGAGATCGGGGCTGCCAGGATTAGTGGATCCAAGAGATAATTTTTGATCTCCTCGAAAGCTTGTTGGCAAGGCTCATCCCATACGAAGGAGACGCCTTTCTTCATAAGCTTGAAGAAGGGTTGGCACTTTCCTAAAAGATTTATGATGAATCTTTAGATGTAGGCCAAACGTCCTTGTGGTCCTCTCAATTCCCTAAGATTTCTGGGTGGTTGGAGTTCTTGGATAGCTTGCACTTTGTCGAGTTTAATGTGAATCTCCTTTGTTGTGATGACGAATCTGAGGAACTTGCCACTCGTCATGCCTAAGAATGACTTTGTAGGGTTCATCTTTAGTTGATGGGAGCACATGAGGTCGAACATGACTCTCAGGTCTTGAAGGTGATCGTCTTTGTCGCAACTCTTCATGACTAGGTAATCTACGTAGCATTCAACTATCTTCCAAAGATGATCTTGAAAGATGGTGTTCATAGCATGTTAATAGGTTGCGTCGGTATTCTTAAGCCCAAAGTGCATGACAGTGTAATAGTACACCCCCATTAGAATTCTGAACGAAGTGTGTTTCTCGTCCTTAGGGTGCATCTTGATCTGATTAAACCTTGAGAATCCATCCATGAAGGACATCCTTTCGAAACCACAGGTATTGTCGATGATGACATCCGTAATGGGCAAAGGAAATTCATCCTTAGGACATGCAGCGTTGAGGTCTCTATAGTTGATGCAGATACGGATTTTTTTGTTCTTCTTCAGGACCAAAATAATGTTAGCCACCCAATCAGGGTGTTTCTCTTCACTGATGAAGCCTGATTCAATCAGCTTCTTTACTCTGGATTCGATTACCTTCATGATTTGTGAACAAAACTGTCTTTGTTGCTGTTTGATGGGTTTATCGTCTGAGCCGATGTTGAGGCTATGCATGACGATCTGAGGATCAAGCCGAGCATGTCCTCATAATTCCATGCGAAGACATCGATATACTCTCGGATGAGGGATATGAGGTCTTCCTTCTCCTAGGGAGGTAAGCTATCGCTGATAAATATGGGTTTGGGACTTGCCTCATCTTCCATATTTATTTGGAGTTCTTTGTCCTCTATAGGTGGTTCACGTAGTTTGAAGCGACCACTCCACTGGGCACTAGCGTGGCGATCCCATGCTTTATCATAAAGTGGAATCTTCTCATCCTCTTTGATTTTAGCGGTATCGACGTAGAGATGTTGACCGTGAAGTCTTTGAACAAGGCTCCAATGCTAACATCTGAACCCTAATTCGAGGACGCTGACGATTGATCATCTGAGCGAGCATCGTCGGATATTTCATCGAAACTGTAGGACAACTCTGAGGAATAGGAGGAGTAACCTATCCCTCTTTGAGTTTGCTATAGTAATTGTCAGGCTTCCCTTTAGGGACATAGGCAGGTCGAAGGGGCGTCTTTTGGCCTTTGTCGTACTTCAAATCTTCTTGGCGGAAGAAGCCATAACCCATCCTCTCCATCATGCATTTTGTGACGGGGATGTAACATGAGAATTAAGGAGCAGGTTTGTCCTCATCTGACTCATCACATAATGTGCGTGCGGGTTGGTCTATCCTTCCGAAGATAATCTCTTACTGAGAAATATTCTGGTTAGGTAGGACAAAGACAGCTTGCGAGGACTTAATCATCTGCTTATTCGTGACAAACATCGAGTGCACGGGAAAGTGTAAGGAAGAATTAGAGTACAATCCTAAGATCAAGACGCTAAACTCATCATCAATAGATTATGCACTAGACTACAAGTAAACAAGATGAGGTTCCTCATTTAAGGTAAGTATGTCCACCTTATCAGCGTTGGTTACAACAAGGCCTTTGTAGACGATTAAAATGGGTTCAATATTATTTAAGATAAGATCCTTGTTGCACTTAGACTCACTATCAGCCTCATTGCTACTGCCCCCTTCCTCAACCGGTAGCTTGTTTCCCAATTTAGAGTCTTGGTAGAGCAGGGAGTCGGTGAAGTAGTTTTCAACCCCTTTGAAGGGCTATTTATCCGCAACTACCATCTTCACCTGGTCATAGTCGTCCACATATTTCAAGCATTAGTGTAAAATGGATGGGACTATCCTGCTGCTATGGATCCATGGTCGGCCCAACAGCATGTTATATGAGGGTTTTATGTTGATGACATAGTAGATTACCTCAGTTTTCATGTCACCCAATCAGCATTTGAGGCAAATCTTCCTAAACAGCCGTGTTTCGGTGGCGCTAAAGATGGTGGTGTTTGTTGAAGATAACCACTTTTGAGGCACTCCCAAGTGCTTGATGAACTTTAGGGGGACAATGCTTAGTGCAGACCTCAGATCGACTTAGATCCTGTCTATCTGAGAGGAACCGACGTATCCTGTGAAGTACAATGGCTGGTTGTAAGACATGCTTTTGATGAGTAAATCCTCCAGAGTGAAAGTGATGTAGGGGATCTATTGTTTACATGCCTAGCAACATTGTGGACATCCTATTTCTGCCTCTTCTTCGAGAGTGGGCAAGAAATGTGTGGCAAAAGCTTCTGAATCAGTCAGGGCCTCTCGTAGGGATTTTCAGGTTATCTTGGACCACAGGAGCTCATACAGGGTGATCCTTGCTGGACTATTCTTCAGCTGGGAGAGAAGGTCAAACCGAAAGGATTGACCACTCGAGCTCGGCCTATCAGGACTTGGCTGAACTGTCGATAGCAGTCTTATTGGTAGCCTTACCAAACTTTTTGCTATTGGGGGTAGTTCTTGGCAAAGTCCTTCCCTGTTCGGGTGATCAATGCGTCTGCCTCCTCGTCAGAATCGGTGAGGATTGTCACCTCCTCTTTGTTATCATCCAGAATTTCTAAAATGACATTACAAAGCTTAGATTTTCCCTTGGACTTGTTTGAAGTCCATTGCTCGACGTCAAGGAGACCGGGATAAACCCACATCACCGGTCCTAACAATAAGGTCTATGGTACCAAACCTTTTCCTTATTGATTGTGAGGGTCGTCATTGACAATCTTCAGTTCCATCTCAGGGATAGGCACGACTCCTACTGGTGTATGGACCTCAGGGAGACCCGTTCCAAATTGAAGGGTGATCATATTTGTAGTCACCACTTTCTGCACTTTCTCCTTCTTTAGGACTCCTACATCGTAAAGAGCTTGGAGCTTATCCTTAAGGATATAGCATTTGGAGGTGTGGTAACCGACAAACACTACAACAAATTGCACTTTTCCCGACGCTTATTCCCAACGCATGGTTAAATACGTCGCCAAAAAGTATGTTTTTCCCGACGATTTTAGTTAGCGTTGGCAAAACATATATTTCCCCCCACGTTTATAATTAGCGTCGCTAAAAGTGTATATTATTTGCGATGTTTTAACTTAGCATCGGTAAAAGTGTATGGACTTCCCGACGTTTTTTCATTTTCGTTAGCAAAAGTATAGCTTTTACCGACGCATAAATATTCGTCGCAAAAAGTATACATTTGGCGACGCACGTTAGCGTCGGCAAAAGTGTAGTTTTTAGCAACGAACAGTTTTGCGTCACTAAAAGTAACACTTTTGCCAACGCTATATTGCGTCGGTAAAAATGTTACTTTTAGCGACGCGTAAAACTTTTCGTCGCAAAAAAGTAACTTTTGCCGACGCTTTACTATTCAAGTGCGTCGCTAAAAGTGTAGTTTTTCCCGACGCATGACGCGTCGCCAAAAGTGTACTTTTGGCGACGCTGTGTATTTGCGTTGCCAAATACTTTCCTTGACGCACTTTTGGCGACGCGTTAGCGACGCTGCATTTTACGTCAGGAAATATTTTTCCCGACGTTTTTTAACTTTTGCCGACGTTTTTGTTTCTTCGGCAATGTTGTATTTTGTTGTAGTGAAATCTATGGTATGCATAGTAGCTCGGATCATTGGTTCTGTTCATGTCTTTAGGTTTCATGACTTCTGATAGCTTGATCCTGTTGCTCTTGAGCAGAGTGTTAATGGTAGCCACCACCTGGTCTTCTATGAAGTCGTATTGCCTTTGCAGGCGTTGCTCGAAGGGCCTGGGATTTTGCCTCTATGTGGGTTTGGGGGCTGGAGTGGAATCGACAGCCATGATCTCCTTCCCCCTTGACCGAGGGTTCCTAGAGGTGTTTGGTTCTGAAGCTCTGCTTTTGGACTGAGGTTTTTCAGCTTCCAATCTTTTGATTATGTTCTCTACTTGCTCACCTTGGCGAACAAGTTCCTTCCAGGTCCGGGTTTCCACCGTGCTGATTCTGGACAGAATGTCGATGGAGAGGTTGTTGCAGCACATCTCAACCAGGGTACTCAAGGAGACTTTGTCCCGACACAGAAATAACCAATTCCTAAATCTCTTGATGAAATTATTGATTGACTTCGTCTTCTTTTGTTTGTCGACAAGTAGGGTGACCATCGATACTTCCGTATCGTCGTCGGAGAAACGGGCCAAGAAAAGCCTTTCTGTGTCAGGCCATGTCGTGACGGATCCTGGTTCTAGCTTATGAAACCATTCAAAGGCCACCCCTCTCAAGGTACAATTGAATAGTCGGGTGAGAATAGCGTCGTTTCCCGTGAGGAATCCTATCTGAGATAGGAAATAGTAGATGTTCTGTGAGGGGGAGCCATTGCCATCAAACTGGACCAGGCTCATTGGGTTGAACTTTACTGGGTAGGCGACCGTGTCCCATTCGACTAGATACGGTCAAACTACCCTCAGCTCGTTTATGTTTCTTGGAGCTTCAAGGCGTTGAGCTGACTCTGGAACTCATCGAACCTTTTGTCTTGAGGAGTGTTGTCTGAATGCGAGTGTCTTCCCGAGGATTTGTTAGAATAATCCGTATGAAGCTCATGATTATCTTCTTCTCTAGTTGTGTGAGGGGGAGTAAGCTCTAGCCCTCTGTTCCTCGAGGGTCTTCGTCGATTTCACGAATTCCTCTTCTTCTTCTCCTCGCTAAGAAGTTGCCCTATCATCTCCTTTAGAGAGTTGTGTTGAATATCATGTCTCCACGATATTATTTTGATGATAACAATTTATACTATGTGTGTTAGACAAATGCACTAACATTAATATGCAGCTTTCAACATCAAATATGAACAAGTGCAAGATGAGTTCAAAGCATTATGAAGTAAAGAAGATTGCGAACTTATACATTAATGTAATTTTTTATATTTTCTTTAATTAGAATTATTGTACAAGTCTTGATCACTCATACACACATACACATAGAAATTAGAACACACTAACACATACTTAGTGTGTTGGTTAACTATAGAAATCTCCTATGTTAACCATTAGAGTTTATAGTTAATAATTGAGTATCAAAACATTTAATTCATATCATTTTAATCCTTAGTAGTCGACTAATTAGAATAGTAGTCGACTACTCAAGCCTATGACTGAAATATAAGTTTCTGTTATTTTACAGTGTAGTCGACTAATCAACTTTATAGTCGACAACTAAAGGCAAAATCTGCTTTTCAAGTTTCTGTCAAGTTTCTGTCTAATTATAGGCTAGTCAACTAATGACAATTATAGCCAACTGCTAAGAAATTTTCTAACTTCAGAGTTTGTTTAGACACAGTGTAGTCAACTACTTGTTCTTGTAGTCGACTACAGATATAATTTTTCCAGAATTCAAAATTTGAATTAATAACAGTTTATAGTCATTTTTAAACGTTTTTAAAGTTTAAAAATTTATTTTTTCAAGGGCTATATAAAGGTTATATGTTCAGAAAAATAAAAGATGCATACATACCCATAAGCTTTGATCTTTGTGTATTTTTCAAGAGTAAAAAGTTTAGATTTTGCTAAAAAGATTATTTCTGAAATTGCCTTTGATCCTCATTCAAAATACATATTATTTAGGCAATTTCCAGAAGTTAGAATTATTCCTAAGCCATTACTACACATCACAACAAATCAAGGCTTATAGGAATTGAGTTGTTGATTCAAGGAAAGTTCTCTCCATTTGAGAGAGGTTGATCTCTTGGTCTAGAGATCAGTGTGCAATTGGTAAGGTGTTGTCAATTGGTGTTGCAATTTGTAAGGACTTGCAAATTGGTCAGGTTTGGTTTTAATTTTATACTTGGTTCAAAATTATAGTAGAAGTCTCAAGCAGAATTTGCTTGGGGACTGGATGTACACCGGATTAGTGGAACCAGTATAAAATCTCTTGTTTGTGATTGTGTTTTTCTAAGATTATTGCCATTCTTTATTGCAATTTATTATCTACTTTACATAAATTTTAAAAGAATACTATTCACCCCTCCCCCTCTTGTATTCTAGTGTATCTATTTTAGATCCTACATTTGGTATCAAAGCAAGGTGAAAGATGGCATCAACAAATACATCACAATTCAAAGAAGATCATTCTATAAATCGTCCACCAATGTTCGCTGGATTGAACTATAACTATTGGAAGTGCTGAATGAAGATTTACATTCAATCAATTGGCTACGAACTTAGGAATATTGTGAAAACAAAATACGAGAAGCCAACAACTCCGTTTTTAGAATGGACTACTTCATAAAGAAATAATGAAAATTTGGATTCTAAAGCAATGAATGCATTATTCTGTGCACTTGACAAGAATGAGTTTAATAGGGTGTTAATGGTGACATCTGCATATGATATTTGGCACACACTCGAGGTAACTCATGAAGGTACAAATAAGGTTAAAGAATCTAAATTTTCTATTCTTGTGCACATATTCAAATTATTTAAGATGAAGGAAAACAAGACAAATGGAGAAATGTTCACAAGATTAACTAACATCACAAACTCTCTCATTGGTCTTAGAAAAATATATACTCAAGTGGAGATGGTAAGAAAAATACTCCGATCACTCACTCCACAATGGGAAAAGAAGGTTTGATACGGGTGTATCTTCTCTTTGGAACTTAGCGATCCTCATGGGAGCTTGAGGATAGATGATTCTCATGGTAACTTGAGAATAGAGGTGTAAAACAATACAATGGAACATAGGTTAAAGCGTGGAATGAGACGGCGAATCGAAGAATCGAAGCATCTAGTTTTTAGCTCGTGAGTCGACTCATATATGCACATGAGTCGACTCATCAGGTTGAGTCGACTCATACCTGTCATGAGTCGACTCATGAAGCCCAGCCGTTTGTCGGAAGATTCTGACCAGTCGACTCATGACTGTCATGAGTCGACTCACGAAGCCCAGCAGTTTTGTTAGAAGTTTCTGACCGGTTGACTCATGACTGTTATGAGTCGACCCATGTGTCGTGAGTCGACTCATATATGCACATGAGTTGACTCATCGATGGTTTCTTGGTTAGTTTAGATTTCTGTTTGCACGAATTCCTATGGGGTTTGAGCTTTGTTATTTACCACTTTACCATCCATATTGTTACACCTGTATAAGGGATTGTTTAGGGTTTCTAATCAATCAGAATTAAAAGAGAGATTCTAATCATGAGAGATTAGGGTTTAGGGAGAATTAAGAGTTTGTTCCCGATTCTAGTGAGATTGTGAGAGAGGGATTGTAATCTTTTTCATACTCATAATCTAGATAGGGTATTTTCCTTTGCTACATACTGAATTATTCTTGTGTTTCTGTCATCCTCTTCTCAACCCACCTTTGATAATTCTGCGATCAAAGGTGCTCACACGATGACTCGTATCAAGTTGGTATTAGAGCGATCAGATCCTGTGAAGGGGCATCATGTATATGGTCCTAACTTGATCGTAATACAAAAAGTTAGGCGTGATCCTTATTTCATTAAAAGGGGTCTAGAAATTAAGGAAGGGGAAGACGACTACGATGAGGCGAGGAACGAAGGAGTCGTTTCTAGTTGTACATCGATATCAGGTTCCTAGCATAGCCAGGTGGTACAGAAAGGATGGAGGAGCTCACGAGTTTCCTCAGCTAAAGTTCTAACTTTAATGGGACTTTAAGTTCCTAAAGAAGGGACCTATGATGCGGGTGTATCTTCTCTTTGAAACTTAGCGATCCTCATAGGAGCTTGAGGATAGATGATTCTTATGGTAACTTAAGAATAGAGGTGTAAAACAATACAGTGGAACGCAGGTCAAAGCGTGGAACGAGACGGCGAATCGAAGAATCGAAGCGTCTAGTTTTTAGCTTGTGAGTCGACTCATACATGCACATAAGTCGACTCATCAGGTTGAGTCAACTCATGCATGTCAGGAGTCGACTCATGAAGCCTAACCATTTATCAGAAGTTTATGACCAGTCGACTCATGACTGTCATGAGTTGACTCACGAAACCCAGCAGTTTTGTTAGAAGTTTCTGATCGATCGACTCATGACTATCATGAGTCGACCCATGTGTCATGAGTCGACTCATATATGCACATGAGTCGACTCATCGATGGTTTCCTAGTTTGTTTGGATTTTTGTTTGTATGAATTCCTGTAGGGTTTGGGCTTGGTCATTTATCACTTTGCCATTCATATTGTTACACCTATATAAGGGATTATTTAGGGTTTCTAATCAATCAGATGTAAAAAGAGAGATTCTAATCAAGAAAGATTAGGGTTTAGAGAGAATTGAGAGTTTGTTCTTGATTCTAGTGAGATTATGAGAGAGGGATTGTAATTTTTTCATACTTCTAATCTAGAGAGGGTATTTTCCTTCGCCACATACTGAATTATTCTTGTGTTTCTGTCATCCTTTTCTCAACCCACCTTTGATAATTCCACGATCAAAGGTGCTTGCATGACGACTCGTATCAAGGTTACCGCAATGAAAGAAACCAATGATTTATTAATTCTTACGGTTAAGAATCTTATCGGAAAACTCATGGTTTATGAAGTTCAAATTGAAGATAGAAAGAATGATGATGAAATAAAGAACAAGAAAGTGCTTGCATTCAATACTACTTCCGATAAAGAAGATTCAGATGATGATGAAGAAATGAGCATGTTTGCATGCAAATTTCGAAAATTCATAAAACAAGGTAAGTACAAATCAAAAAGTTCAAATTCAGATAACTTACTTTGTTTCAAGTGTAACAAACCAGGACATATGAAGAAAGATTGTCCATTGTTGAAGAGTAAACAAAAATCAAATTACTTTAACAATTTCAACAATATTCAAATCAACAAGAAAATGAAGGCTTTAGCGGTTACATGGGATGAAAGTGATGATTCTTCTTCTTCCGATGAAGAAAGTGAAGAAAAGGAAAGTGCTCATATGTGCTTTATGGCACAAGATGAAGTAACTGGTAATGAAGAGCTTTTAGATGCTTTTAATAAATTATATGAAACATTTTTGAGATTAAAGGCTTCACATAATTTTCTTAAAGGTGAAAATAAAAGATTACTTGAAGAAGTTTCTGATTTTAATTCTTCCACTTCTGTTAATTCTCAAATAATTGAATTAAAAGAGGAAAATGAATTATTACTTTAAAAAATCATGTTTTGTCAAATGAGAATGTTTATCTAAATCAAAATACAATAATTTAAAAATTCGCATTAATGTTTTAGATAAAGATATTTCTTCTATTAAATTAAAATATGATGATATATGTTTGAATGTTAGTAAATTCAATAAAAGTAAAGAAAATCTTAAGAGTTTAATTTCATTTCAAAAAGAATCTCAAAAGACAAAAGGTTTGGGTTTTCATGTTAATAATAATATTTCTAAAAAACTATTTTTGTAAAACCAATCAGTAAGTTATATGAACATAATGTTAAACAATTATTTATATAAAAATAAATCAAAATATTTATCTATTTGGATTCCTAAGAAATTAAGTTCTTTAAAGAAAAAGTGTTATATTTCTAACTTTATTAAAAATGTTTGTTTACCAAATAACTATCTAGGCAAATCAAACTCGTCATGGGTTTGGCTTCCTAAAGGCTAATTTCATGGACCTAATATAGCATGGGTACCAAAATTATAAATGTTTATTATTTTAGATACCTAAGAAAACAGGTGGATTTTGGATAGCGATTGTTCTAAACATATGACTAGAAATATTCAATTGTTATCATCTTGCAAAAATAAAGATGGTGGCACCGTCACTTTTGGAGATAACAACAAAGGAAAAATCATTGGTATTGGTGTGGTTGGTAATCCAAATAAACCTATTATTGATAATATTTTATTAGTTGATAGTCTTAAACATAATTTACTTAGTATAAGTCAACTTTGTGATAAAGGTTTTAAAATTATTTTTGAAAAAGAATCTTGTTTTATTTATAATATTGATACGATTACTACTCTTTTAAAGGACATAGGAAAAGTAGTATATATGTTTTATCTATGAATAACATTTCAAATGAACATTGTCTTTTTGCATCTTCTAATGATTCTATTTTATGGCATAAACGTTTTGGTCATGTCAATTTTAAACATATTTCTAAAATTTGTAAGAATGATTTTGTTAAAGGTTTACCTAAGATTTCTTATAAAGATAATTTTTGTGATGTATGTCAACAAGGTAAAATGCATAAATCATCTTTCAAATCTAAAGATGTAGTTTCTACAAGTAAACCACTAGAATTAATTCATATTGATCTTTTTGGTCCTTCTAGAGTAGCTTCATTAAATGGAAGTAGGTATGCATTTGTTCTTGTTGATGATTTTTTAAGATTTACATAGGTAATATTTCTTAAACAGAAAAATGATACTTTTAATGTATTTTCTATCTTTTGTAAGAGAATTCAAAAACAAAAGTCTCTTTCTATTATTACTATTCATAGTGATCATGGAGGAGAATTTGAAAATAAACTTTTTGCAAATTTTTATGATAAAAATGGTATTTCTCATACTTTTTCTTTTCCTCGAGCGGCTCCTTAAAATGGAGTTGTAGAAAGAAATAATAGAACTTTACAAGAATGTACTAGAACAATGTTATGTGATAGTAATTTACCAAAATAATTTTGGACAGAAGCTGTATCTACAACATGTTATGTTCAAAATAGAATTTTATTAAGACCTATTCTATAAAAACACCTTATGAATTATTTTATGGTAAAATTCCTAAAGTTTCTTATTTTAAATTTTTTGGTTGTAAATGTTTTATTTTGAATACAAGAGATAATTTGGACAAATTTGATTCAAAATCTGATGAAGGAATTTTTGTTGGATATTCAAATCATAGTAAAGCATATAGAACATATAACAAAAGAACCTTAGTCATTGAAGAATCTATACATGTTTCCTTTGATGAGAATTTTACAAAACCACCCATTATTTTAAATAATGATGATGATATAGTTGATACTATTCATGATACTCCAATGTTAGATATTTCAAAAGATGATAATTTATAAAATGATGTACCTAAAGATTTTGTAGAAGTTAAAAATCATCCACATGATTTAGTTATTGGAAATATTTCGGATAAAGTCACTACAAGATCACATTTTAATTCAATTGCTCATTCAGTTTTTATATCTATAATTGAACCTAAAAACATAAAAGAAGCTTTAATTGATGATTTTTGGATAATTGCCATGCAAGATGAACTAAATCAATTTATAAGAAATAATGTTTGGGATCTTATACCTAGACCTCAAAATAAATCCATTATTGGAACAAAATGGATATTTAGAAACAAATTAGATAAATCCGGTCAAGTTGTTAGAAATAAAGCTAGATTAGTTGCACAAAATTATAATCAAGAAGAATGTATTGATTATGATGAAACATATGCACCTGTAGCACGTTTAGAATCTATAAGAATTTTACTTACATTTGCATGTTTTAAGAATTTTAAACTATTTCAAATGGATGTTAAAAGTACTTTTCTAAATGTTTTTATAAAAGAAGAAGTTTTTATAGAACAACCTCCCGGATTTGAACATGAAAGTTTTCCAAATCATATTTTTAAACTTAAGAAAGCCTTATATGGTCTTAAACAAACACCTCATGCTTGGTATGATAGATTAAAGAATTTTCTTTGAACTTCAGATTTTAAAATTGGAAAGGTTGAGTCAACATTATTTATTAAAAAAATAAATAAAGATATTTTACTAATCCAAATATATGTAGATGATATTATTTTTGGTTCTACTAACAACAATCTTTGTCAAGAGTTTGCTAAGACTGTGCAAGATGAATTTGAAATGAGTCACATGGGTGAACTCAATTTCTTCATTGGACTTCAAATCAAACAATTAAAAGAAGGAATATTCATCAACCAAAGCAAGTATGCAAAATATTTACTCAAACGCTTTGGAATGGAAAATACAACAAGCAAACCGACACCAATGAGTACTGTAACATCCCTTGACAAAGATAAAACTGGTAAGAACGTTGATAAAAAGTTATATCAAGGTATGATTGGTTCACTTCTATATATTACTGCAAGTAGACCTGATATTATGTTTAGTGTATGTTTATGTGCTAGATTTCAGTCTAGTCCTAAAGAATCACATCTTAAAGCTATAAAAAGAATTTTTAGATACTTAAAAAAATACTACAGATTATGGTTTATTTTATCCTAAGAATAGCATATTTGATTTAGTATCATATAGTGATGTTGTTTTTGCAGGATGTAAATCTGATAGAAAAAGTACAAGTGGTACATGTCATTTTCTTGGACATTCACTTGTATCTTGGTTTAGTAAAAAGCAAAATTCAGTATCATTATCAACCACTGAAGCAGAATATATTGCTGCAAGTATTGCATGTGCACAAGTTCTTTGGATGAAACAAACTTTATCTGATTATGGTTTAGTTTGTCCTACATCATCAATCATGTGTGACAATACAAGTGCAATTAATTTATCTAAAAATTCTATTCAACATTCACGTACAACATATATTGATATAAGACACCACTTTCTACGTGATAATGTACTAAAAGATATTATTTCTTTAGATTTTATTTCAATTGATAAACAAATTGCTGATATATTAACAAAACCATTAAAAGAAGATATATATGTTAAATTAAGAAGAGAATTAGGTATATGTTCTTTAGAAGATTCAAAATAAGTTTTAAAAATCAATTTATATGCATTTTCAGCCTTTGTAGTCGACTAATCAAGTTTGTAGTCGACTACATGCACAAGCATTGCATAAAAATCATTCTGTTTGATTACAGTGTAGTAGACTAATTTTCTCTGTAGTCGACTAATCTGAGTTTAAACTGAAATCTAGAATTCTGTAAATTACAATATAGTCGACTATACTTCTTAGTAGTTGACTACAAATAAAGAATTTTTCATATTTACACTTTTTCCAGCATATTTGATTTTAACAGTTTATACCCAAAACCCAATACTCGTTTTACTTAAGTAAAATTTAACTCAACCATTTATTTTTTAACTCTCTCAATCCAAGCCACATATTTAAGATCAAATCTTTACCTTTTATTTGTTTTATAATTTAATCTTGACCATACAATTTTTTTAAGAAAATCATAAAAACTTAAACTACCCACTATCTTCTTCTTAGAAACTAATCCCTCTTCTTCCCTACTTCAGAACCCATTGAATCCAAGTTAGGGCATCATCAAACTTTCGTTTTTCTCCAAAATTTTTATCAAGTTTATTGTTTTCTTCAGTCTGTCAGCTTCTATAGTCGACTACAACCAGTCCTAGTCGACTAATCCTAGGGTTATTATCAGTTGGGTAAGTTTATCAATCTGATCTTTCTTAGTTTTTTTAGTACTTTTCTGTTTTATCATGTCTAGAGCAAAGAAAGCTAAGCAAGTTCATATCAATGTTAATGATGAAATCATTGTCTACTTAAAATATCCTGATTTACTTGAAGAATTTAACAATATATGTAGATTTGAAGTTCTTCCAGGACGCTTTGTGAAATTTAATGATTTCATCCCTTGAAATTTTAGTTCTTACTTTGAAAATGTGGGATTGCTTGAATTATTCTCTGCTGAAAACAGAAAACCCACATATCCATTTCTAGTTCAACTATTCTATATAAACATAGAACGTGTAGGAACTATAAGTGGAACTGAGAAATTAAAAACCCTTGTCAAAGGAATGGAAATTGAATTGACTTCTAAGTCAATTGGAAAATTTTTTAACATTCCTTTCTAAGGAGTCTCTCTTAGGTCAATCAAAATGAATGATTCAGATTTACTATCCAATCATATTTTTCTTCTGGGTTATGGTAAACTATTCAATAATTCAAATAAGCTTCGTCCAATTCCTCGTTTCATTGCTCGAATCTTAGCTTATAATGTATTTCCAAAAACTAGGAGTTTCCATTTCATTTCCCAAGATTTAGCAAAAGCTTTATATGCTATAATGGGGAATATCCAAGTTAATTAGGCTGAAGTTTATTATGACAATCTTTTGACAATATCAAAAGGATTTCTTCCTTTTGGTGCTTTTCTAACAAAATTCTTTAATAAATTTCATGTTGATCTTGAGTCTGAAAACTCTGTCGTTCGTTCCATTGAGTTCTTTGACTCTAATGCCCTAACTAGGATGAAATTAACTAATTTTGAAATTCATGATCAAAATCCTCAAAATGAACCTCAACCTCCTCAAGAACAAATTCCACAAGATATTCCACAATTCTCAACTCAAGCAGGATCTTTTTCTAGCCAACAACGACAACAAATGAATTCTGAGCCTTCATGTTTCTCGGATGTATAATATAACACATTATCTACATGTATCCTTGAATTAAAGACCGGTCAGCGACCTCTTTATGCTCAAAATTCATACATAAGCAGTAATCAAGAAGATCTAATCAAGAAGTTTGATAATTTGGACACGAAGCTTAGCGCTTTCTTCCAAGGACATCAACCTCCTCCAGCACCTTAGAAGACCATGCATGCATCATTTAGATTTGGATGAATTTTATGTTTAGTGTCAAAACAATTATTTCTTATGTTGGTTGTTTAAGTTTGTGTGTCACAAACTATGTCGTAGTTATTTGTTTTTAAGACATATGTAATATGTGTTATGTTGCTACTATGTTACCGTTAGTATGTTTCTTATGTGACTGCATTCTATGTTGTTTTTATGGTGTTTAGATAGTTAATTCATTTCCTATATATTTTAAACAGATTATGATGATGAACATTGTGGAACTTTTGGTTTTTATGGTAAGTCTTTGTCTACCTATTTGGATGGGTGAAGTTATGGACTATGTTCATAATCTGGATGATCTGCTTGAAGTATTAGCTCATGTTGAAGAAATTATGGTATGTTTAGCATAAGTGTTTATTTTTTTGTTAATAACAAAGGGGGAGAAATGATATATATGTTATAGACTCATGTTAATGTTGCTTTTATGCAGGGGGAGTAAGTATATTTATTTCAAAATATTCTAATTTTTTAAAAAATATACTTACATATGCATAAATTGTTTGTCATCATCAAAAAGGGAGAGAATGTTGAATATCATGTCTCCACGATATTATTTTGATGATAACAATTTATACTATGTGTGTTATACAAATGCACTAACATTTATATGCAGCTTTCAACATCAAATATGAACAAGTGCAAGATGAGTTCAAAGCATTATGAAGTAAAGAAGATGAAGAACTTATACATTAATGTAATTTTTTATATTCTTTAATTAGAATTATTATACAATCCTTGATCACTCACACTCACACACACACATAGAAATTAGAACACACTAAGACATGATTAGTGTGTTGGTTAACTATAGAAATCCCTATGTTAACCATTAGAGTTTATAGTTAATAATTGAGTGTCAAAACATTTAATTTATATCATTTTTAACCCTTAGTAGTCGACTAATTAGAATAGTAGTCGACTATTCAAGCCTCAGACTAAAATATAAGTTTCTGTTATTTTACAGTATAGTTGACAAATCGACTTTATAGTCGACTACTAAAGGCAAAATCTGTTTTTCAAGTTTCTGTCAAGTTTATGTCTAATTACAGTCTAGTCAACTAATGACCATTATAGTCGACTACTAAGAAATTTTCTAACATCACAGAGTCTGTTTAGACTCAGTGTAGTCGACTACTTTGTCTTGTAGTTGACTACAGATACAGTTTTTTAGAATTCAAAGTTTGAATTAATAACAGTTTATAATCATTTTTAAACGTTTTTAAAGTTTAAAATTTTATTTTTTTTAAGGGCTATATAAAGGTTATATGTTCAGAAAAAATAAAAGATGAATACATACCCATAAGCTTTGATCTTTGTGCATTTTT
The DNA here is from genome assembly GCA_022839385.1 of Asparagus kiusianus. NCBI lineage: Eukaryota > Viridiplantae > Streptophyta > Magnoliopsida > Asparagales > Asparagaceae > Asparagus > Asparagus kiusianus. The sequence continues at coordinate 308,281 of BQKN01001021.1, forward strand.
TAAGAGTAAAAAATTGAGATTTTGCTAAAAAGATTATTTCTGAAATTACCTTTGATCCTCATTCAAAATACATATTATTTAGGAAATTTTCAGAAGTTAGAATTATTCCTAAGCTATTACTACACAACACAACAAATCAAGGCTTATAGGAATTGAGTTGTTGATTCAAGGAAAGTTCTCTTAGTTTGAGAGAGGTTGATCTCTTGGTCTAGAGATCGGTGTGCAATTGGCAAGGTGTTGTCAATTGGTGTTATAATTTGCAGGGACTTGCAAATTGGTCAGGTTTGGTTTTAATTTTGTACTTGGTTCAAAATTATAGTGGAAATTTCAAGCGGGATTTGCTTAGGGACTAGATATACACCGGATTGGTGGAACCAGTATAAAATCTCTTGTTTGTGATTGTGTTTTTCTGAGATTATTAACATTCTTTATTGCAATTTATTATCTACTTTGCATAAATTTTAAAAGAACACTATTCACCCCCCCTCTAGTGTTCTAGTGTATCTATTTTAGATCCTACAATCTGATGGTTGCATGCTGTTCTTCAACCTTTTTGGCTAAGTCTTCAGAGGATTTCACCATGTGCACCTTTGCGTGCTTGCCATAGGCTGAGCTTGAGGCCTGAGATGTTGCTGCTGCTGAGCATACCTCATCCTTGTTATCGTAAATGGGCGACAAACGGGCATAATCAAATGGGATAGCCGCTCCTGTTTGAAGGTGAGTGCGTTGGTGTACACCCATATTTTCAATAGGGGCCATCTGAATCCCAGGGTATATTCAGGATCTAATGAATTAGAATACTCGGATTTACCCTTCCATGTCATGTTGACTGTAGCTGTTGGAAGCTCCAAGTCAACAATGGCTTGCCTCTTCTGACGATAGCGTCTTCGACGGGGATGCCTTGGCTCAGGAGATAGTTGAGAAAGTCTACCGAATACTGATGGCTTCGGCGCCTCGGTGCACCAACAGTCAGCAAGTACCACCTGGATGAGCCTCTCGCAATGGCACTGAGGGGTTGCCTCATGAATAGTGCGTTTGTGAGTTAGATGAACCCTGAGATCTCCTACGGGTTGGTGGTAGCAACCCCCAGCGTCGGAAGGATCAAATTTGCAATTGCATGGAAGAGACTCAAAGGAGTCGGAATGAGAAGATTTGGGGAATTTCCTAAGTGTCGACTTCATGCGACCTTGCCTTAACAGGTGAGGTCAAGAGTTTGGGCAAACTTTAGCGAACTGCAGGCGAGCTCGAGTTGTGTGTTCATTCAGGCGACCTTGCCTTGTCAAGCCAGGTCTGGAATTTGAGTGAGCCTCAGCCGACTGCTGGCAAGCTCATGTCGTTTGTTCATTCAGGAAAGGTTTTTTCGCTTGAGTTGTTCTGGCTTTGCCTCTTTAGCTAGGGCTAGTTCTCAGGCTGTCCTGCTGGGATTCTCCCGCATTCTAGTCTTTATTTAGGGGGTGAAGCTCGCTTGTTGTGTGGAGCTCGCCTGTTTAAAGGCATGGCTTGCCTGAATCATGGGGGTTCACCTGATCTGGGTGACTCACATAATTTGGTCAGACGGCTTGAAGAGTGAAGCCCGCCTGATTTGGCTGGCTTGCTTGAGTTTCTGAGTTCGCCCAAGTGGGGAACTCGGCTACTGGAGAAAGGCTCGCCTAAAATTTCAAGCTCGCCTGGAATGATAAGTTCGCCAGTTTTGGGAAATCTGCTAATACAGGGGAACCCACCTGAATAAGTAGGCTCGCCTGCTCGACTTGATCCCCTAAAATTGGGAACTTTGCATTGCTGTCTGGCTCTTCTTAGGCCTGAATAGTAACTCAGACCATCATAGGAAGTGGAGGCTCGGGCTTCCCGATGGGTGAGAGCTTGTCATTGTCACCGTTGGGCTCTTCTAGAGAGGGGGAGACTCATGTCGATGGCGAAGGCATGGTCCGTGCCGACTTGCGCTACAGTTTCCCCTTTCATGGGGGACTGCGTAGATTGCTTGGGAACCCATCGAGCAGTGCTTTGGCTTGCTTGCTTGTCTTTAGTTGGATTGGGCGAGATAGAACCCCCTGCTTTAGCTTGAGCAGAGCTCTCAGGCATGGCTGCCTCGACCATTTTGGGTCAGGCCACACACGCGACTCTGTAGCACTTGCGTGATGCATGGCTACTAGAGGAGAAAGAAGATAAGTATTTTTCATATTTGGCTTGGTCAAACTTGATTATAAGGGACTCAACAGTTGTCCCCTTCGTAATTTTGTCGAACTGCACCACCACCAATTCATCTGAGTGAATGGTTTCTCTCAATGTGGTTGCCATCTTCTGTTGGGTGAGTAAAAATTGACTTCTTATTTGAGGGATTGTTTGTATTTGTAAGAGTGACTTATTACAAACTAATGATCAATGTTTACAACAGAGGAGAAAGGAATGACCCTCCTTGTTTAACGTGAGTTCGTTGCCAGCGGTAGGACGCCTCCTTTAGTTCTCTCATCGTGTTTGCTTCCCTTGAATGATCCGATCGAAGCTGCGGTTGGAGCTTCAGTGTGCAGCAGAGGCTCCGGAGTGATTGAGTTTGACTATACCCAAGCTTGAAAAGGTCAAAGCCACGAGCTTGGAGAGAGCTATGATGTAAGAGCATGCAAAGAGCTGACGAGCCTCAAATTTGAGAGTTCAGATTGATTCTACTTCAATAATCCAAGTAAGGAGCTAGGAATGTTCTACCAAGAAAGTGAGCCCAAAACAAGTCTCTGATTGAAGAGCCTTGCCAATAGCAATGCCAAGCCCAGCCAATCAACCACCAACCTATCTCCGCCTCTAATCAGCCCCCCTCCCCTCATGTTAGTGAAGGTGGCTTTAAATAGATAGTGGATGGCATGGGCCATCCCTTGATTTGTTGGATTTGACCATCATTAGGTGAGGGGCACCATGTTCTCCCCTAGTTGTGGGATGTGACTACTATAGGGGTGATGAGAGCCATACCTTATCATCACCCAGGATGTGGGAAGTGGGTAGGCCCACTCCCATAAGCAAGTAGCCCGCTTGCATTGCTCAGGCGAGGCGCGCAAAGCTGTGGGTGAGCTTGAGAGCTGGCTGAATGCTCAGGCGAGCTTAGCGAACAGGCGGGGTTGGCTAGAGAGCCCCTCCAACGTGTGAGCTATTGTTCGCTGGCAAGCGGAGTTCGTGTGGGAAAACTCCCTGCAGGCGTGCTTGGCTTGTGTAGGCAAGAGAAGCATTCAGATGAGGTTGAACTCATGCTGGCGAGCTCAACGATTTGACGAGCTTGATTCATGCGGGCGAGTCAAGCTAACAGGCGATGCTTGAGCTCTGCGGGCGAGCTTAATAGTATAAAGAGATGTTTAGTTCTGCAGGTGAACTCAATAAACAAGATAGATTGAGCTCTACAGGTGAGCTTAATGAAAAGGTGAGGTTGAGCTCTACAGGCAAGCTCAACAAATAGGAGAAGTTGAGCTCTACGGGCGAGCTCATCAGGGAGGTGAGGTTGAGCTCTACGGGCGAGCTCAACAAACAAGAGAAGTTGGGCTCTATAGGCGAGCTCAATAAATCGGAGTGATTGAGCTCTACGGGAGAGCTTAATAATTAGGCGAAGTCTAGGTCGTACTAGCGAGCAGAGCGTGTTGACGAGCTCGCTCCTGCTTGCAGGTGAGCTTTGTTGGGCTCGTTGAATGCAGGCGAACCCAAGCTATTGGTAGGCCGGGCTAGTCAGATGAGCTTTGATACTTAGGTAATTTTCACTGCCTACAGGTATGCGTAGAGAGATTGCAGAGTATGTAGCTAAGTATTTTACTTGTCAGCAAGTGAAGGTAGAACATAAGAGACCGGTAGGAACCCTACAACCTTTACTCATTCCTGAGTGGAAGTAGGCAGATATTTATATGGATTTTATCGTGGGTTTGCTGAGGTCGGGCAAAGGGAATGATTCCATTTGGGTGATAGTTGATCGGTTGACGAAGTCATTGAATTTCTTACCTATGAAGATAACTCATACGGTGGAGACGTATGTGAGGATTTTCATCCGAGAGATATTCTGTTTACAAGGAGTCCCGGAGGCGATTGTATCAGATTGAGGCTTGGTCTTAAAATATTATTTCTAGAGGAGTTTTCAGAATTCTTTTGGTAGCCAGTTATCATATAGTAGCATTTTTCACCCATAGACGGATGGTCAGACAGAGAGGGTGAACCAAGTGTTGGAGGACATGCTACAAGCATGTGTTATAGATTTCAAGGGTAGCAGGGGGGACCATATCCTATTGATTGAATTTTCTTATAATAATAGTTATCAAGCTACTATCAGGATGGCACCGTATGAGACATTGTATAGGGGGCCATGTAGATCGCCTATTTGTTGGGCAGAGTGAGAGGATAGCTTATTGCTTAGACCAGAGTTAGTGAGGCAGACTACAGAAAAGGTGGTATTGATTAGAGAGTGTATTCTTGCTGCTCAGAGTCGGCAAAAGAGCTACGCGGTTCAGAGGCGACGACCTCTGGAGTTCCAGGTTGGAGACTTTGTCATGTTGAAAGTATCACCAATAAAGGGTGTTCAACAATTCGGTAGATAGGGAAAGCTTGCTCCTAGATATGTTGGTCCATTCAGGATTGTTAAGCGTATTAGAGCTGTTTCTTATAGATTAGATTTCCCAGCATCGATGTCGAGTGTACACGGCGTCTTTCATGTTTTGATGCTCAAGAAGCATTTGCGCGACGAGGAGTAGCAAAGAGTGATTGATGCACAAGAGATTGAGGTTCAGGATGATTTGACTACCATAGAGGTCCCAGTTTGTATTATTGCTAGAGAGGATAAAAGGCTTAGAAACAAAGCTATTCCGTTAGTGAAATTTCAATGGAACCGGCAAGGAGCCAAAGAAGCCTCTTAGGAGCGTGAGGAGGATGTATGTCATGACTACCTACACCTGTTTGAGCAGGTAAGATGTTGATGTTTGAGTATGCATATACACATTTATGTTTATGTTATATTGTTCAGCCATATTTATACTTAACGCTAGAATGAGGTACTAACACTTAGCTCCTAATCACTCGAAACGTAAGGTATATATATGGGGGGTTCCTTGTTTGGATTTTTCGCCCGACGTACTAGTTCCGTCTAATTAGGAGTTAAGTGGGAGTGCATGCATTTTAGATTGTTAAGTTTAAATGTTTACTTATAATTCATATCTGGGGATTAATGGTATGAGATGTGTAAGGGAGGGTTTTCTTATCTGGATTATCCCCTCTTAGTGCTTTTCTCATATTATTAATCTTTAAGATACGATTGTGGAATTTTAAGGATGAAATTCTTTTTTTTGGGGGGGGGGTGAATGTAAAACCTCGTAAAATTGAATTAATATGTGATAATTTGAAATAATATGTGATTAATTAAGATAAGTGGATATTTATCGTGATAACTATCATTAAATAGTGTATGAGTATGATAGCAAGTGTTTTGAGTGCAAATAAGTCCGTATATGTGAAAGAATCAAGTCGAAAACATGCATAAAGGCAAAACATGCACAACTAGAAATTTGTGGGCTGATCGACCGCCGCACAAGGCATGGTCGACAGCCTGACGGGTTTCTAGTTTTCCTGTTTGGAGTTGGTTTTGGGTTTTATGAGGTCCAGTTGCACAAAGGTGCTTATTTATCCCTTCTTTCATGAAAATTCACACCTTGTTTCAGAGTTTTAAAACTCTAACAACCACCAAACCCTCTTTTAAACCCTAGATCTTTTTTTGTGATAGTTTAAGAGCTTTTGAAGCGGGATTTCATTTTGGTTTTGGCGTGTGGCTTAGGAATTTGTCTTGGCTTTGCATCCTTCACACTTTCAACAAGTTTTCAGGCGAGTTTCATCTTTGAGAACCATACTCCCATGTTTTTAAGTGTTTTAATGAGAATTAATATGGTTTTTTCAGGCTAATCAACTATTTTAAGTATAAAAATAGTTCTTTTGTAATATATAAGATAAAGATCAAATCTTTTCGTGTTTTGATGATTATAAACGAATTTTCGAATGTGGTTTAAGATCTAAAATTATTTAAACAAGAGCTTTAACTTAGTTTTGATTATTCTATCGATGTTTTGATGTTTTTATGTATGTTTAGGGTTTACATGTAATATTTAATGTTGTGATTTTTGTTACATGTGTTGAATAATCTTTAGAGATGTTAATTTAGTATTTTCAACGTTCTATACAAGTTTTACAAGGAGTTAAACAAGTTAGAATCATGAAGCATACACAAACATGAACCTGTAGTAAGCAGGCTGAGAACCTCGGGTCGGTCGACCGCCGCACAAGGCGCGGTTGACCACCAGGCATATCCGAGCATGTGCATGTTTTGTCTCATGTTCACTGATTTTGAGGTATTTTCCCGATCTGTGTAAGTTATATTATGATGTTTATTGTCTGTTAAACACCTGAGGTGTATGTGAACACAAGCTATAGGTTCACACATTGAGATACGTGCATGAAAATTAAGTATACACACATAGTTAAGATGCATAACACATGTTTGAGTTAATAGTTGTTGGCATAACACATGATAATGCATAACCTATCTGTTGGGGATGTTCAGTGTGGATGTTTATCTCGTAATAAGACCTTAGTTGTACCATACTAGGAGTATTTGGATGTTTTCCCGTAGTGAGACCTTGGGCGGTACTAATACTCGAAGATGACCGTGGTGTTTTTGGATTGGGCTAATGCGCCTTCATTCCGTTGTACGATAATATGGATGCATCATCAGGAATATGGGAGATAAAACCTATTGTCATAGAACTATTGAGTAAGGACATTGAATCCACATGATATTGTGAGAACTATACAAGAGTATCATTTTGTGATAAAGACATATATACACAGTTGTAGTTTGCTCCCATGTTAGATTACCCGAGAGTAGGGTACACATTCGATACATGGCATACGTGGTTTGGTCTATGGTGATGTTTGAGCTAGATGATATTTCCTTATGACTGCGCCAACTACCTAAGGCTAGTTCGAGATGTGATATTGGCTCTATATGGTTAAGGTTTGGAGTATGTTTTTTCTTTTATGTACTGCTTTCATTCATAGGTTTGGAATTAGTATTTAGTGATTCACAATTTGAGACATGATATAAACATGAGGGCTTCCTTATTTGGATTATTTCGCTCGACGTACTAATTCTCGTGTTGTGGGTTTCTAAATACCAGTCTCCATTTAGAGTTATATGAATGATTTTATATCTATATGTATCAACAGTATTTTCTTATATACTCCTATTCCTTTCCTCTGGGGGTGGTAGAGATGATCTCGCTGGCACTTTGACGCTCGTTATTTTCCCCCCTTTTAGGCAGCGAGTCCAACGCACGGAGAGTCGCAGGTTTATGGGATTGTATCTTAGATTCTATCTAGTTATTTATATTTGTAGTATTTCAGAGCTCCATAATAATTATTTATTTTAAGACTCTAGAGATTATGATTTTACTTTGTAGAGGCTGAGTGCCTTAGAGAGATTTTATTTGACCATTGTATTGAGACTTATTTTAGATTCAGAGTTATTTTATTTCAGTTGGGCCCTTATGGTGATTTTTATACACATCTTCTATGCATATTCTGTTCATTGCACTACTGCATTATTCTTTTCTTATTTTGTACCTTCACCTGCTTGTTGATTCTACTAGAGAGATAATAAATGTGATGGTGAAACATGTTGTTGCATGGTATTGGTGCATGAACCCTGAGGCGTCACACTACAAGGGCAAGAAGGTGCTTGGGCCGAGTTCAGCTAGGCAGCTGAGTCTGTAGGGATGTGCCATGTGTTGTTTGTTGGATGAGGTGAGTCACCTGGTCATATTGTGGGAATGACAGCAGGTGCTTGGTGCTGACTGGGTCTGATCAATCATAAAGACTATGTGGGCTAGAGTAATGATGGGGTTGTCGGGGCAGTTAATGTAAGGTTAGTCGGCTGGTAAGGGGTTTAAGGTAACTGTCGTTATGTGACTCTTCAGCTCTAGGGTCGAGAAGTGCCACTTTTTGACTCAGTCACACGTGATGTTAGCTGGTAGGCCGAGTTAAGTCGCTGGGGGTTAATTGGGAGGTTGGCCGAGTAGTATCGTATTTTGACTCAATTACGCGAGATGTCGACTGGACAGTAGGCCGAGTTATGTCGCTTTTGACCTGGTTACGCGAGATGTCAATTGGACAGTGGGCTGAGTCGTGTCGCTGGGGGTTATCTGGGTCTCAAATTAGTCTGATTAGGTAGAGTGTAAGTCACATGTTGACTTCTCTATGGAGATTAATTTTAAGTGGTTTTAGGAGTTATAACAGTTACCCTTTCACTTAGAGTCGGTATAGATCAGGTCCGAGTGAAATGAGACTGTGGGTTTGCTAAGTCATGAGGTGAATTAATGAGGGGTGACTAAAATGGCCTTCAGAGGTAATGTGGCTTATGTCAGAGGATCTCTTGGCTACTGTCACCTCTCCTTTCATGCCTGATTGCGGGCTACCTAAGGCAGGCATGCCTTGCCTCAATTTTAAAGAGGTCATTTTGAATTTTAGAGTTAATCTCGGTTGTTAGCTTAAAATTGATCAAATCATTGGGATGTTGATATCTATCGATCCACCTGTCTATAAGTATTGTAGCTATGAGGAGAGAGATTTATTTGTTTCAAGAAGAGAACTTTGATCGTTCTTCTTCTTCTGGCGATCTTCTAAGAATATTCCGATGACATCTTTCGCATTTAACGCTCGTCGGGGTCAATTGTTGATGCTTCACTCAAAGGTGACACTACCACAACTGAGGTCGTTATGAAAGAGGTTAGATATCCCTCAGTCCTATAGGCTGATGGCGCAGACGAAGTCGCAGAAAGTTTTTGACCAAAACATGAATCGAGCTTCGTTGTACATAAAACATCTTGAGTGTGGTCTGCATCTACCACTACACCCCTTCCTTCACTTCATTTTTATAGCTTTGTAGGTGTAGGTGTAAATTTTGATCTCCTAAAATAGGGATTTCGTTTGTATTGATAAGAATAACTTATTATAAACTAATGAATCGAAATTACAATAGAAGCGGAGGGAATGCCCTCCTTGTTTAACGTGGGGACTTTGGTAGCTATAGGACGCCTCGCTTAGTTCTCGCACCGAGTCTGCTTCCCTTGGACGATTCGACCTAGGTTGCTGGTGAGCTTCAGTACGCAATAGAAGCTCGTGCTAGCCGAGTTCGAGTTTCTGAGTTCAATGGTGATCAGGGCCCGAAGCTAGGAGAGAATGCTACAGTGCAAAGGTCATGCAAAGAGCCTGTCGTCAACTCCGTCGAGAGTTGAGAGCTGTGGTTCAGTTAACTGATTTAATTAATTAACTATGAGCTAACCGAACTATTGAACTGCTGGCTTACTGAACTGCTAAACCGCTGAACCGTTGAACCGCTTCTCCGTAGCCGGAAGAAGTTCTTAAATAGAGGAGGGACGGCGTGGCCACTCCTTGAATCATGGGATATGACCATGTATTTTTGGGAGATACCATGCTCCTCACTTGTACCATGAGCGGCTGCTTGAGGGGTTCGGAGAACTGTACTTTCCCCCTTCATGTTGCGGGAAATAGGAAGGTCTACTCCTGTACGTGATACTACGGCTGCCTAATACTCGAGTGAGTCTGGCAAGCTCGTCGATTGCTTAGCAGTTTGTTTGGTCGTTCGGGCAAGGCTTGGCCGCTTGACCGAACTTGACTCGTGCAGGCGAACAGCGACGGTGTCCAACGACTACAAGGATTTGACTAGCCACTAGTACTATGAGCGATTACTTGATGGGTTTGAAGTACTGCACTCCTTCCCTTCACGTCGTGGGGAGTGGGGAAGCCCACCCCTGTACGTGGTTGTAGCAGCTGTTAAGTGTACTAGAGAATCTACCGTTCATAGGTGGATTCGACTCTCGACATGTGCAAGCGAGTTGAGAAAGCAGGCGAGTTTTAGTCATAAGCATGCAGGAGGATTCGGCGGTTGCATGGATTTGACTAGTCGCTCGTATCGTGAGCGGCAACTTAATGGGTTCAGAGTACTATGCTCCTTCCTTTCACATCGCGGGAAGTAGGAAAGCCCATCCCGTACGTAGTATAACGGTTGCCAAGTACACCAGCGAGTTTACCGTTCGTAGGCGAGTTCGACCCTTGACCCGTGCGGGTGAGTTCGAGTAAACCGGCGAATTTCAGCCACATGGATGGTCTTGACTCGTGCGGGCGAGTTGAGCATACAGGCGAGTCTGTGGTCAACAAATGTAAGTGAATTTGGTGACTGCACGGTCTGGGCTCGTGTTAGCGAGTCAAGCCCACGGGTGAGCCCTATCTTCAAATCGTTCGGGCGACTTTGAATACGTAGGTGGATTTCACGTAAGTCTACAAAGGTAATTTTTACCGTCTATAAGACCCCCTTCAAAGTTTTCAGACATAAACCAACTTGTGTGTGGTCTGGAACACTTTGAATAAAGAAGTTCCTGATGAGTTAGGGCGAATTTGGCCCTCTTTAGGATTTTTATCAAACCCTCAGCTATTAATGGGTTTGACTTGCTTTTACCGATTACCGTTTGAATTGGGCTAGCCATACTATTCCCCTTAGCATGATGAATTGTCGAGTAGTTTCTCTTAGGCTTAATACTAATATTTCTGCTCTAACCTTTAGCCGTTTGAGGCATGGGTTTGGGTTAATCATAACTGTCAGGCCACGGTTTGGTTATATCGTAACTATTTTGACTGAACAACCGTTACCCATGAGTGCGCCTAGAGGGTGCATCCATGGGTTGCATCATTCAGTGGGTCTGATCGTGTAAATGAGACTATTCCATCAATGGTTCAAAACTTTAGATGAGTTGGACCACCCGAGATTCGCCTTCAGAGGCGAACTGGGCCTAACAAATGAGCTGTTCGGGCGAAGCCCATTTCCGCTGGCGAGGCGAACTAAGCATTTTGTAGGCGAATTTTGCTTTACAGGCAAAATTTGAAAACCTGAAGGGTGAGCTCGCCATCTGTTCGCAGGTGAAATTCTTTCTTCGGGTGAAATTCGAATTGTTTAAGGCGAGCCACATGTTCGTCAGCGAAGCCTTGTGGTTCGTGCTTAAGGTCACGTCACATTAAATGCAATTTGACAAAGCAGCGAAGCTTCTACGTACCTCGCTCGATGACGTATCGTGACTGTACTTTTTGATCCCAGCCGTTAGATTTGTCCATGAATTTCGACGCGGGTTTCTGGTTTCAATTCGCTCGACCCGTTCCCTGTCTCGACGGTTCCTCTGTAACCACCGAAAAACGAACTGTTGAGAGCGATCTGGGCTGTTGATTTCCATTGTGACCACATTCCTCAGCGAACCATGCCTCACCCCTTTGAGAGCGACCTGGGCCGTCGATTTCGATCGTGGCCTCGCCTCTCAACCGCAAGTGTTTCGCCTTTAAATAGGCTTCGTCCCCTCTTTTAGAGATTCCTGTGCTCAAGAATTTTTGCCCGTTCAAACCTTTCAAAGAGAAAAGCTCTGGTTTCTTTCTTGACTTTCCGATATGGCGTCGAAGTCTAAGAGGGGCATTTCGAAGAGAAAGGGCCCAGGAGGTTCTTCTAGCGATGCTAATGCGGGTACGATTGTCGGCGTCTCTGAGGCGCATTCGGGTAAGTTCAATGACTTCGCGTTGATAAATGGTGTTGCATTGAGAAGACGAGCACTGCACGTTCGTCTTCTTTTACGGATTTTGCTATTCTTGGAAATTTCCCTGATTTGGGTGAATTCCCCCTTTTCAGGCGGATTCGGCCTTCGCTAGGTGAATCCAGTTCTTGTATTTTATCAGGCGGATCCCGCCCTCGTCAGACGGACTTAGTCTCGCCAGGCGAGATCTTTTTGTTAAGACCCGCTTGCTTGGAGGACTACGAAGCTTTTTGATTCCAATTGCAAATTCCGTTCTAATCTCTTGACTTTGTCTTGCAGCCACATTTTCTGATGAAGCCCTTCTGAAGGGTGTTGCTATTGGTCTTGCCGGTGTCTCGGGCTATGCGGCACCCTCCTGATTCCCTCTTCTTGATCCCATACCCGTCTTTGCTGCAGACAAGCCGGAGGAGTTGGTCAAGAGAGTGACTGATGGGCATCATCTTACGCTACGTGAGTTGATTACTGATGCAGCGTTGACAGACGTGGCCAGGGCGGAGTTGAAAAAGCCCCAGTTCATGTTTGGTGATACCACGGCTGACCCTTCGGCTCTGTTGCTCGGAGAGAGTAAATGGCTCCGTGTCGTGGATGGGGTCCATTACTACCTTCCTAGTATGCCGAGGGGGTTTTCGATAGTCGAGTTGCGGTCGCTTACGGTCCCGAGATCGATGAACTGGGATCTAACCCCTACCCAAGATGGGGTAGTTTGTGGTGTCTTCATAGTCGTCTACTGGGTATGGGGTTGATAGCTCTTGTAAGCGCGTTGTCGCCTTGCGTCCCGGCTTGCTGAATAATGAATGGCCTGTGGGGGAGAGGACTGCAGTGGCGGAGACTTTCCGCCATCGTTTCTTCCAGGCAGGAGGGCAATTCCCTCTGAAGGACTTCAGGGCACCAGGATGGATTCATTCTGTGCCTGGTAGTAGCACTTGGTGGTCTAAGATCACCGAGTACGTCTTGACGGAGAACTCTGACCTTGCTGGTTCCAAGCTGTTCGTAGCTATCCAAGCCACCCAGCATGGCTTGAAGATCAATGCCCCACAGTTCCACAGTATCTTGGAACTCTACTGCCCGAATAACGGTACGTTCTTTACCCCCAACGGCGAGCTTGGCATAACCCTCCACGAGATGTATAATGTGTTGGGGTTGCCTTTGGGGAGTTTTCCCTATGAGGAGTACGTGCCAGGTCAGGACGAGATCGACTATCTTTCGGGTCAGTTTCCCCTAATGGTTGAGACTTTATGGGAGTTGTTTGGCCACTACTACATATGTCTCAACACCTTTGGCGCGATGGACCACAAGGGCAAGAAGAAGAGGGCTCCAGGGATTAGCCACAAGAACTGGGCTGACTACTTATTCCCTGGGAACGACGTCAAGGGGAGGCCTACTCTACCATTGGGTGAGTGTGACCAGGCCGAGGTGGAGAGTCGGATGAGCAAAGGGGAATCCGCCATAATCCTTAAGCATGACGAGGGCGGGTTCCCATTCGGGACGACCTTCCAGTCGCTCCATCATCAGGCCAAATCTCTCATATCCTCTAAGGCTCTGCTCGTGGGATACTGCATGTTGTGGTTGAAGAGGTGTGTGGTTCCCACCCATTCCTTCGAGGTGCTCCCGATAGAAGTGGTTTACCCTACGGTATGCTTGGCTTTTGGGAGGCTGTACGCATTGGTGTTGGCAATGGTAGCCTATATCCATAGAGGGCTTCGCACACTAACAAACCAGTTTTGCCGTGTGTCGTATGTTGACGAGGGCAAAGGCAAAGTCGCCAAGACCCCTAATCCGAGAGTGGGGCTGCCGCACACTTATCTGATAGCATGGTTCGTATACCACTATGAGTGTTTGATGAGTGCCCCAGTGGCTCTACAGGGAGGGGAATTGGTCCCGTTCATCCAACGTCTAGAAAGATGCTCTTGGAAGTGTAAGGACGTCCCTGACATAAGGAAGACGTTGTCTTATTTTGGTCATTACAACTTCCAGCTATTCTTCCCTTACTTCCCTGGGGGTGGATATGGCGAGTCGCTTCGGGACGTGTCGACGGCAACCCATAACACCGCTCTCTCTTGCGGCACCTTTCGGTGGTTAGTTAACATCCGGGCGGGGTATCATGTCTTATGAACTGGCCCTGTGTGCTACATCTAGCCTTATTTCCCTTGTAGGTTTGCCCGCCAGTTTGGGTATAACCAGCTTTATGTCGGGAACGTTAACCCTTATTTTGATTACGAAGGAGGGTTGATTGATGGTGCGTGAGGGTGGTTCTGGACCTATGCTAGTGGCACCAATGCGCACTTCGAGTTGTCGGCTAAGGATCGCGACCTTCACCATCCGCTCCTCTATTGTCGATGGTATCGAGGTTCTAACGCGAACCCCGAGAGCTTCTGGTTTCAAAGTTTTCGTTTGGCAGAGCACGGGTGTCGCCCGAGGGTAGCTACCCACTTCTTAAGGCGAAGGGTCGTCAGACTGTGGAGGAATGGTTCGAGGATATCCCTGAAGAGGAGGCCGAGGATCTTCACACTGGCCCGGGAGACTTCAGGGAATCTGCGGCTCACGCTCCGTCCCCTCATCCTCCATCGGGTCCCATCGACGTGGGAGGATCAGATGAGTTGACTCAGGCAGGTGAACGCCTGGAACAGGCCTGGGGAGCAATCGCTGGGCTACTGGGGATGCTGCTCCTGGCTCCTAACAGCTCTCTTCTTTCCAAGCGACAACGTGAGGTTACGGCTGACAGTTCTAGGGTGGAGGTAGCTAAGAAGGATCGTCACGAGGAGGTGGCTGAGGCCATCGGAGCGGCAAGAGGCCGGGATAACACAACCTCTGTGCCAATTCCCAGGGTGACCACTCCTACGGCCAGCGACGTTACGCCTGCTTCAGTTATCACCTCGGGGATGGTTCCGGCAACTTCGGCGGTCGTTCCCTCGTCGTCTACTGTGGAGCAGCAAGTGGTGGTTTCAACAACTCCTCGCATTATGCCGAGAGGTAATCCTTAATACCGTATCCTCGGGTACATGGTCGAATTGGCACTATCTGATGTTTGCGTTGACTCAATGTAGGTACGATTAAGGAGGCGATCCTCATTCCTTCCGATGAAGATGGGGAAATAGTAGATGAGGCAGAGCTTGGCGATTCAGGTAAGAGCATGGTTGAACGTTGTTGATTCATCTCTGCTGAACTGCCTGTGGGGTTCTTTTCAGAAGTTACTGTTAATCTCCTTTCTGCATTTGTAGCTGCTTCGGTCTCGGATGTCGCTGAAAAAGAGTATTCTCCTTCTTGGGCTGACCAGTCGGCTGAGGAGGGTAGCGGAACCGACAGCAAAGACGATGACTTGATCCATGAGACGGCGTCGAGCGACGAAGGATTATCTGACTCTACAGGGGAGACTCACGCTCCTAAAGAAGCATCGGTCAAGATAGGGTCGTCAGCCCAGGGGGCTTCTATCTAAGGGGAAGCATCCCCTCGTGTGGCGGTTGATCCCTCACCCCATGTCTCGATGACCGTTGAGGCCATGATCGGATCGGTGGCTGAGACCCTGATGGTGTCGATTCGTGCTCCAACCTCAGTGATGTCTGTTACTACTCCCACTACTGCGGCTATCGGTGCCTCGGCCCCGGCTTTGGTGATGACATAGGCGTCGATGAGGCTACCCTCTCTCCCTTGGCCCTCTCGTGTAAAAAGCTGGTGGACCGAACCATTGCTAGCCTCCAAGTCACCCTTGCAGACAGCATTCGGCTCGCATTAGAGGAAAGCTGCCCCTTTGAGGAGTTCAAGGAGGCCCTTGAATATCACATGGGCTTTTTTATCAGAGTTCTGGGTCCTTCTACCGCCAAGCCGTACTTCGAACGTTTGGAGGAGGCAGAACGGATTGTCGGACAACTGCTTACCCTTTGTATTATGATCTCCGAGATCATCCATCTTGCATCCGGTGAGGTCCAGATAGCATTGGAGGAGCACGATCGCAGACTGGAGGAGGCAACGTCATTGGAGGCGAAGCTAACGCAAGAGCTGGAGCGTGCTACGGCTAAGAGCGAGCGGATGAGCTTGGTGCATCAAGAGGTCAATTCTTATGCTTCCCGCCTATCTTCAGAGATAGAGGGGACTAAGTAGATGATTGCTAATGCGCAGGCCTTATTGGCTACCCAGGAGAAGGCTCGTGAACAGGTGATCGGGGAGTTAGAGGCACTCGAATCTCGACAGCAGCTGGTTATTGATACTATCAAGGAGAAGGACCGAGCCCTCAAGGTAGTGAGGCATGCCATCCAAGACCTGTTTTCATGCTCTGAAGGGATATTCGTTGAGAGATCTTGAGGAGGCTCGAGCTCAAGCGTGCTGAAGAGATTCATGAGTTGGAGTCACGGTTGAGAGATTTTTAATATGTTTTCGACTATGTTGTTGTATTCGAATCTCCCTTAATGAATGGAATTGTGTTTTCATCCCAGTCATTGATCCCTTTATTCTATGTGCGTGCATTTTGTTGTTGGTTACAGTGGGTGCTGTAAAATCAACCGTTGGTTAATTCGTATCGGGTGACTCCTAGATACCCAAGTCCCCGCTGCAGGCGAATTTTGGCCTTAGGTGTAATTGTGAACAGTTCAAGCTTCACTTGGATCCTAACTGGGTCGATCTTCAAGCGAACTTGAAGGTGGCTCGAACCCCAAACGTGGTTAAGTCTTAGTTAGGCAGATCAGCATAGTGCGCGAGTATGAGCCTTCGGGCGAACTCCGTATGTGCAATTTTGCCTGACGAATTTAATTCGTGGGCGGGCTTCATTTTTGGTGGGCCACGTAACTATCAATTAAGATGACGTGGGCATGTCTTTTCTCGTTAAAGGCAGCATAGTGGGGGTTCCCTATTCTTCACCCCCGATCTGAACCATTGGCCAGAGATCGTGTCGAAAATTAACACATCTTGACCGTTCGCGTGAGATACGGCATCATCTTGCCTTATCCGTGACTGTTCGATTCAAACGGTCTAATCGAACGGTGGGCATTCACCCTACCCTGTTTTTAATGGGCCCCCCCCCCCCCCGCTTTTTTGCGTTGATGGATGTTGTGGATTCCAGTTGCCTTTTCAGAAGAGGCGCTTCTTTCATGCTGTGTTTATGATGGCGCCAAAGGTGAAGAGGGCCGCTTTAAAGAAGGGCAAGAGTGTTTCCTCCTCTTCCACCACTGAAGCTACCGCCGCTGGAGGTATTTTGGCATCTGGTCCCTCATTCCGGCCGATCATGGGTCTTTAAGGTGACATCCCTTACTCTTAACCCTCTCTTTTCTTTTTGTTGTGCCTTCGTGTAGTTCGGGAAGGAGTGCCCTTCACTAGAGAGTAGAGGACTGAACCCATACTTGTTTCCGACGATGAATCTGAGGGGGGTACGGTTTCTCCCGCTTCGCAGCTTGTTCCCCCGCCTGGGGCGGAACCTTGCCTTAATGTTCCTCCCATTACAGCACTTGTTCAGGGTCAAGAGCCCGTTCCCTCAGGCTCTCTGTCTCTTTAGGCTCGTATCAAAGAGTTTGAAATGCCGCTAAGCAAATGATTTCCCTTGTCAACCTTGGGGTTGGGACATATGCCGACTTCAAACAGTCCCTCCTGGATCGCATGGTCGATCTCAGGCAGTTGGTGAACCTCGTCTTACCGTCCATTGTAGGTAGTGGTTCCTCTATCTGGAGTCGCGTCTGACACACTTAGAGACTCTGCTGTAAGGAGGTCTCACGGCTAACGTGGATCGCTTCTTATCTCAAGTTCGGCGTAGGGAGGCATGGGAACAGGAGGTTTGCTCGAGGGAAATGGCAGATTTGGAGTCCTATGTCGCCTTCTGGGTGGACCAATAGCGCTCACTGGGGGAATGGATAGGCACTCCTACTTCTACCGTATCCCGTTTGAGGGCTGAGTTAGAGCTTGCGGAGACGACTCTAGGGGGCCTTCGATCTGAAAGCCAGAAAGTTAACAAAGCTGTCGAAGAGGCGACCGGAAACCTTGAGATGCTACGGCAGAAAGACTCTGTCGCCGCCTCTACCTTTGAGGGTCAGACTCAGAAGGAAGCTGAGGATAAAGCCCAGGAAGAACACGTGAGGAAGTTGGCCGTGGCTAAAGCGGAGCTTGCATCCTTCAGCCTCTTAGACTAGGTTCTCCGTGTTTAAGACATTTGGTGTTAATGGTTTGTAAAATCATAACTTTGTTCAAATGCACTGTCTTAAAATTGGATGAATGATATGCCCTTTTGATTTTCTAAATGTTTTTGTGCATGTTTTCCTTTTCTATGTTGATGTTTCCTTTTATCCTTCCAGCTTTTATTTCTCTCTGTGAAGTCGCCGTGGGCGAGTTCGAGTTATAGCTGGATTCTAATTACTGGCGAGTTCAGGCTGTAGGGCGAGCTCTAGCCATAGGCAAATTAAGTCGAAGGCGAGGTGAATGCTGATTAGGGAGTAGCCACGTGTCTAGTCGCGGTCCTACATGCTTGCTAGCTGGGTTGGTGCTGGCACGTCACTTCGTATTAAAGGCGGTGTAATGGGGGGCTCTTCGTTCCACGCCTAATCTAGATCGTTCAAGGGATGCCCTTAGGCCGTACATCATACATTGCCCTCTTTCTTTGACAAAGGGGTCACTGTGTTTCTTGCTTCCTTCTTGTTCAAGATGGCACCGCAGGCGAAGGTACCAGGTGCGGAGAAGATGGGAGTCTAAACCTTCGAACCCCGTTGTGACCCAGTTAGAGGAATTGGAGACGTGAAGCGAGTGATCTTGCTCATCAATCAGGGCCATAGCACCTTCGCGGAACTAAAATAGTCCCTCTCAGACCGTATGGCCTGCATCCAACACAAGGGAGACTATAAGCTCGCCATACGCTGCTCGATGAGACTCATTGATCTGGAATTGCTCTTAACAAAACTAGAGGACTTGCAACATGTGGATCTGGAACCTGAAGTAAAGTCGTTCTTGGCTTTAGCTCGTCATCGCGCCGTGTGGCAGCGAGAGTGCCAAAGGCGAGACATAGAAGACAAAGATGCACTTATCGGTCATTTGGATCTTCGCCATCGCCTATTGCAATCTGACATGGAGTCTACCGTTTCTTTGATTTTTTAGGTATGATCCTACACGCAGAGGGAGAATCAATCTTGATGGGCCTACGCATTCAGAGCGAGACCGTGCAAGGCGATTTTGCAAGGGAGAGGCGTAATCTTCCACTACTACTTCAGGAGGATGTCGCTGCTAACGATTCTTTCGAGGAGTGGGTCCAGCAGGAGGCAGAGAACAAAGCTCACGCCATGCATGCAGAGAAGATAGCCATAGTCAAAGCTAAGCTCGCATCTTTCAAACTCCTAGAATAAACCCGTAGGATAGGAGTAGATTCGAGATACCATGTTCAATGTTTTGCTTCTCGAATGTAATGTTATGACTCTCTTGATTGTAAAGTCATAACTTTGTTCAACTGCATTGTCCATAAACATCTAATGAACTTCGTACATTCTCATAGCATACACAATCTTCTCATTTTTTATTGTGTCGCCATTCAACGTCTTTCTCATGTGATGGGCAGACTCAATTATTAGAGATTTTATGCCGCAGGTGTCAAGCGATGCGAGTTTGTGCCACAAGCAAAACTCCAGTGCTGGCGAGTTTGAACCGCAAGTGAAACTCAGGTGCTGACAAGTTTGGGTCGCAGGCGAAACTCAAGTTCTGGCGAATTTTGTCCACAGGGGAAACTCAAGTGCTGGCGAGTTTGGACAGCAGGCAAAACTCAAGTGCTGGCGAGTTTGGGTCGTAGGCGAATCTTAAGTTCTGGCGAATTTAGTCTACGTATCTGCCTGCGGACCTAAATGCTTGCCAGCTTCGGTGATGTGGGCGTGTTAGTCCTTATTAATTACGAAGTGACGGAACGCTTCGACTTCCGCACTCAATCCGAACGGTCGGTTTGGAGTCCCAAGAACCAAGGCTTTTATGGGTGTTGAGCTCAAAGCGCCACTAGAGATCTGAGTCATTCGATCTATTTGAGGCATCCTAGCCGTTCAGCTTTCGGCTATATAATGTGTCCGCTATTCTCTCGGTAGAGTCCCCGTGTTCATGAAGATTCACCTGAAGAAAACTCTTACAAAGTTTCTTGCTCTGACCAATGGCCTCTAAGCCAAGCGCTTCGAAGGGCAAGGAGGTTGCTTCCTCCTCCACTACCATCGGTGCCGGCATGATGCCGGTTGACACTGCTGGTTTGGCCTAAGGTTCCCCTGTTTCAGATTCTGCTCTGACGCTTGCCCTCCTCCAGAAGTTAGAGGCTGACCTTTGCTGAATGGCTATCATGATTAGCTAGGGCGTCGGGGGGTATGATGACATGCTCCTCTTCATGGCCGAGAGCTTGAAGGAGATCCATCATGTGGGCGGTCGTTAGCTAGCCCGGTGATGTGAGCGAGAGCTCTATCGTTTGGGGGGGCTGATGCATCGCCTGGAGGAGTTGGTACATGCTGATGCTTCCGACAGACCACCACCTCTCACGATGAGTGTCATGTTTGAGCGTGAGGCTCTGGCAAGGCATATTCAGGTGAAGGAGGCTGAGCTTAGACATTTGCACAAACGACACCGTGCTTTACTGGCCAAGATGGACGCTTACCACAACGCCTGTTCTTTTTTGGAAGTCGAATCCTCTCGGGGAGAGGAGGACTTGAAGAAATGGCAGGCGGAGAATACAAGGGTCTGTCGTCTCGCTATTGGAGTATCACAGGTTCTCTAAGGTTTGCGTCAGGAAGCGGAAGACGGTGCGGCTGCTCTCGTCCAGCTTCAGCAGAGGCAGGAGGAGAAGACCCGAGCTAGGCAGGTGGTGGAGCTGGAGCTTACAGACATTAAAGTGAAGATTGCCACTTTTAGTCTACTGAAGCTGCTCTAGGATATTCCCCCCCCTCCCCACCCCATCCTTTTCTTTTTTATATGTACCGCCTTTTTGCTATAATTAAGAACAATCCCGCTTGTAATAGCACTTTACGCTTAAGGTTATCCACTGTTTCGCGTCTGCTGCTTTCTTTTTATTTTGTGGTTTGATCTATGCTTAAGGCTATTGGTTAGTCCTTGATAGCCATCGTGTTGGACTCGTCTATGCTGTTTGTCATCCGAGTCGGGTTAGCTATACCATTTTTCGCAGTGTGGCGAGCCTTCAACGAGTCTGTCTTAGACTTAGTAGCTAGGACCCTCTTCTGCTTTTGGCTGTTCGCAGCATGGGGTCGGGTTAACCCCGACTTTCGTGTCGTAGCTCAAGCAAACCCAAGAGGGTAACACTTAGCTTGAAACAAAGAGCGGTTGCTTGTGTAGGCGACTAGCTTAAGACCCCAATAATGACTTGTCTTTTGGCGAGTTACTGTTTGAGGGGGCGGTTGGGGCGTGTCGCCTGATAAGCCGCCTTTGGTAATTATCACTGTCCCCGAGGGCGACGACGTAAATGATAATGGATGTAGGAATGTGACGATTGATTGCTATAGGAGCCGTCACATGGTAGGCTGCTACCCATAAGTTATTCTAAGAGAATATTAGGATACTCGGAATAGGTTAGGTAGTTCAGGGACGTAAGAGTGTGACTATTGACCGAAGTAGCAACGGTCGCATGGTAGGTTACTACTTAGGCCGTGTAACTCGTGGGAATAACGGGATTAGCCATCAGGGGTGATCATTAACATGATAGAATTTTTGTTGCGATCGGAGCAACTAGGAGGACTTATCATCCCATTAGAGGGGATTGGTAAGTTGATTTTGTCAGAGGTAAGGGTTAACATGACGGGATTGTTGGTCGCGATGCGAGCGACTTTGTGGGCTCACCATCCCATTGGAGAGGATTGATAAGTTTATTTTGTCAGAGATGATAGTTAACATGACAAGATTGATTCTATCATCCTATCGGAGAGGAACGACAAGTGAAATTTTAGGGGAGACCATCAAAGGTGAAGATTAACTTGATAGTTGAATTTGGTCCTAACTGTAGGAAGGTTAGACCAAGTGGTGATCTAGGTTACACTTAAGAACACTGTATGTAGCGTCTTGTATAGGGTTTTCCGTCGGAGTAGTTAAAGTAGGACCAGTTTAGCCTCGTGTACCAGTTAGAGGGAGTGAGGACCAGTTTAGACTCATGCACTCTGGGAGTTTGGTGGAGGACTAAGGGTAGTACTTCTTTAAGAACTTTTCGTTGATAGGCATCATGATCTTGTCGCCAATCGATTTGGCGGGACGATAAGCCCCATTCTAATAGACTGTCTCTACCACGAACGGTCCTTCCCATTTGGACTAAAATTTGCTCTTCTTCTTGGAAGTGAGAATCATCGGTCGTCAAACGGCGAGCACCAATTCTCCCTCCTTAAAGGATCGACGCTTGACTTTCTTGTCGAAAGCCTTAGCCATTCGGGCTTGGTAGAACTCAATGTGTTGTTGAGCTTTAAGCCGCCTGTCATCCAATGCTTCAAGTTCTACGAGGCGTCATTGATGATTATCCTCGGTTGTCATCCCTATAGCTAGGGCGATGCAGAGAGATAGAATTTGGATCTCTAATAGTAACACGGCCTCACGGCCATACACCAACAAATAAGGCGTGTTGTCGGTCGGCGTACGAACCGTTGTGCGATACGTCCATAAGCTCTCGCCCAGCTTCTTGTTCCAATCGTGCTTGCTATTGGAAGTTAGCTTGGTTAAGATCTTAACAATCGTTTTGTTAAAGGTCTCGGCCAAACCATTCGCTGAAGGGTTGTAGGTTGTAGAGGAAAGGTTCTGCATCCGGAACTTGTCACAAAACCGGGTGAACGCATGACTAACGAATTGTGTGCCGTTGTCATGAATGATACGCTGAGGTACCCCGTATCGGTATATAACATGATGCTTGATGAACTTAATCACGTCATTGGTTTTGACTTCTCTTAAAGAGACAGCTTCGGCCCATTTAGAGAAGTAGTCGGTAATCGCGAGGATGAAGCGATGATCTCCTGCTGATGGTGGGGATATTGGTCCGATGATGTCCATCCCCCACGCCTCGAAGAGCCATGACGTCGCTGTCGGGTGTAGGTCTTCAGGAGGTCGATGCATATAGTTGGCGTGGATTTGGCACGTGTGGCAACGCTTTGCGTAAGTAACCATGTCACTGACCATCCTAGGCCAAAAATAGCATGTTCTTCGTAATCTATCCTAAAGCTTGGGTCCGGGTTGGTGAGCTTCGCAAGTGCCATCATGGGCTTTGCGTAGAGCTTCATGTGCTTCTGTCTTTGAAAGATATCAAAGTAACAAGTCGTCATACGACCTTGGATACAATGTCTTTGTGGTCGAATCGTAATAGAACCTTGAGGCACGTTGGCGAACAGACTCTCGCTCCCTAGCATCTTCGGGCAGCATGTCGTACAGGACGTAATCGATGATTAGGAGACGCTAATCTTTTTGGTCGGACTGATCCGAAACTTGGTAAGTGGCGTTCGCTTCTAGAACGTTCTTTGGTCGAAAGAGTCTTCGGCTTGTCATAATGACCCATTGAGTCGTTTCTAGTGGCTGGGCCAAGTTAGCCGCCAAGGATGCGAGGGCGTCCACGTGCATATTCTTGGAACAAAGCACATGCTCGATGTGGAAACTTTCGAATGACTCCACTAGCTTGGTAGCTGCTTTGTGAAGCGAGATCAGGTCGTCGTTTCTAACTTCGTAGTCTCCTGTCATTTGCTTGACAATTAGCTGAGAGTCACCGTAGACTTCGAGATGCTTTATCTCTAACTCTCTTGCCAACTCGAGTCCAATGAGTAGCGCATTGTACTCAGTCACGTTGTTGGTGCATGGCTCCGTTAGAGAAAAGGCTCGGGGTAGTATGTGGTTATGTAGGGAAGTGAGGACCACCCCCACTCCTGCAACGATAGATCCGCTCGTGCCGACGTGAGATGCATCGTCAAAGAATAGCTACCAGGCTTCCACTGGGGAGACCGTGTTTGTGACGCCCCAGGGTTCACACAAGGCTGCAGTCCCAGGTGAAACCCGGATTATCAAACCTGCCAAGCACCAACCACCATGCTATGACAAGTTTCACCATCACAATAAATATCTCTCTAGTGGAAACAATAAATAGGTGAAGGTACAGACAGGTAAAAATAGAAATAGGGCAACACTGGATATACACAGAAGAAGCATAAGAAAAATCAATAATGAGCCCAACTGGTATAAAATAGACATATCTCTGAGTCTGAACTGAATCTCAAATACAATGAGTCACATTAACAAAGTCTCACAATAGCTCTCAACTCTATGAAACAAAATACCAATCTAGATTCTGAGATTTATCAACAACATGTGGAGTTCTGCAATAACTATAAAATATGATAAGTAACTAAATGGACAACTAAGAAATCCCATCAACCTGCGACTCTCCGTACGCCAGACTCGCTGCCTGAAAGGGGGGAAAACAACGAGCATCAAAGCGCTAGCGAAATCATCACTACCTCTCCCCAGGGGAAGGGGTAGGAGTATATAAGAAAATAGAGTCAGTACATACATATATCAAATCATTCATATAACTCTCTATGAATGAATAACAAATAATCAATGATAAATACTCCAATCTCTAACATAAAGAATAATCATCTCATCTCGAACTACGTCCAAGTGACCTGCTCTAAAATAAGAGGATATTAACAATTGCTAAAATAAATATTTCTGCCATTCATAACGGGTGCATCAAAATCTCAAAGGAAATACCCTATTCGCGGGCAATTTATCATAGAAGTAATGCCTACAACTGATCAAATATTTATGTGTGCATCATCTTGTACTATAGCGATACTTTTGTAATGCTCGTTACTCAATCGCTCTGCGGCAATAGGGTTTATTATTTTCCTATTCCGGATACATATAATAACGATACTGTTGTAATACTATTACTCAATCGTTCTGCGGCAATAGGTTTTATCTCCCTATCCCGGATACATGAAATAACGATACTATTGTAATACTCTTACTCAATCGTTCTGCGGCAAATAGGTTTTATCTCCCTATTTTCGGATACATGAATTAACGATACTTTTGTAATACTCTTACTCAATCGTTCTGCGGCAAATAGGTTTTATCTCCCTATTTCCGGATACATGAATTAACTTTACTCTTTTATATGTATTCATCAGCTCAACGTGCGACAAAAAGTATGTTAACACAACATAATCTAAGTGTACGTGCACATATCTCGGTGTGCGTGTCCATATCTGGTATTCATCATCATCCCAGATGTTAAACAACTCTTAAGCATTGTATATAACAGTACAAGATTGAGAAACTCTCTCAAAAATAACAAACAAGAGCGAAACTCAAGAAACATTTACGTAATATATTAATTTATTTCAAAACAGCACATCTGAAGTTTTCTGCAGAACATATCATTAGTAAATTGATAATATCTTTCTCTAGGAAAACTATCTTTAGCTATGGTTTTCTGTTTTGAAAACTAGATTCACATATCTTTCAATTGGAATTAGTTTGGTTCAATTTGGATTTCATTTGTTATTTCAAATTTCTAGTTCAATAGTATATATGTGCAGCAGATTTTCAGCAGAACATAACAAACATGATTATTTGTATAAGAAATCATATGTAAACCTTCAATCATGCACGAAACTTTAAAACGAAGAATAAGGCATCTATATTCAGATAAACAATATTTTAAATTATTTGCAGATCTTAAAACACTTCTGTAAATTCGTGCTTAATCTCTTTAACATGAAAAGACCTAGTCTTTATACATATATACAAAAGATCCAATTTTTATACACAAATTAATTGATTAGGCTCTATAAAACTCATTAAAAACTCTTCAAAAATATTTTAAAAACTAAGAGGGGGATTAGTAGAGATGATACTCGCCTGGAGTTGTAGGAAAACTTGTTAGAAGCAACATCGAAGGAGATCTCCACTCCAAAAGCCAAAAATCAACAAAAACCCAACTTGAAAGCCTCCAATCTTCTCCAAGAATTCAAAATAGGGTTTATGGGGGTTTGGTGGCTATTAGGGTTCTTAGATATGATAAAAAAAAGGAATTTTCGTGAAAAATACAGGTATTTATAGAGGCAAACCCGAAACAAACCTGTTAGACCCGAACCAGGAAACCTAGTCTGACTAGGAAAATACCCCTTCGGTATTTTGGCTGTAACTTTCTCATACGAACTCGGAATGAGATGATCTAAGACTTGTTGGAAAGTTGTTGAAGAGACCTACAACTTTGGTCTTTTATACTTTTCCAAATTCTAACTTTTTCGGTGTGAAAAATATAAAAATCCATAACTGGTCATTATTCCTAGATTTTTACTCTTGGCCTTTGTGCATGTTTTGTGCATTTGCACTCATATTTTCACAAATATATATTGAATTGATCTCAAATCAATTCTTATCATATCCAAACATCAAAATATATTATTTTTCACCATATAACATATTTATCATTATTTATCATAAAATATTCAAATTTACGGGGTTTTACATTCTTCCCCCCTTAAAAGAATTTCGTCCCCGAAATTCCACAATCGCATCTCAAAGCTTAAATACTAGGAAAATACAAAAAGAATGTGTAATTCATATTAAGAATTCCTTCTGCACCCATCTCATAGTATTAGCACAATGATATTTAAAGTTAACAACCTAGAATGCAAACATTCTCCCCTAAATCCCTAATTACACGAAATTGGTACGTCGAGCGAAATAATCCAAACAAGGAAACCCTCATGTATATACCATATATTTCAAATGATTAAGGATCAGGTGACAATATCTCCATTCTAGTGTTAAAGATAAATATAAATGTGACTAAACAACATAGATAAAGACTACTATCAAAGCATAAGAATTTATCAACATCTTACATGTTCAAACAGGTGTGGGTAGTCACGACGAACATCCTCCTCACGCTCCTAAGAAATCTCTTCGGCTCCTTGCCGGTTCTACTGAACTTTTACTAATGGGATGACTTTATTCCTAAGCTTTTTATTCTCTCTAGCAAGTATGCATATCGAAATCTCTACGATAGTCAAGTCATCCTGAGTCTCAATCTCTGGTGAATCAATCACTCTCTGTTGCTCATCATCCCGCAGATGCTTCTTAAGTATCAAAACATGAAAGACATCGTGTATACTCGACATCGATGCTGGAAGATCTAACCTGTAAGAAATAGCTCCAATGCGCTCGATGATCCTGAAAGGACCAACGTATCTCGGGGCAAGCTTCCCCCGTCTACCGAATCGCTAAACGCCCTTCATCGGTGATACTTTCATCATAACTGAGTCTCCGACCTGGAACTCTAAAGGTCATCTCCTCTGATCTGCATAGCTTTTTTTGCCGACTCTGCGCCGTAAGAATGCGCTCTCGAATCAATGCCACCTTCTCTATGGTCTGTCTAACTAACTCTGGACCAATCAATAAACTATCCTATGGCTCTGCCCAACATATAGGTGATCTGCAAGGTCTCTCGTACAAAGCTTCATATGGTGCCATCCTGATGGTAGCTTGATAACTATTATTATATGCAAATTCAATCAGTGGGATATGGTCCTCCCAGCTACCCTGAAAATCCATAATGCATGCTCTCAGCATGTCCTCTAAGATCTGATTCACCCTCTCGGTCTTACCATCTGTCTGGGGGTGAAAACGCTGCTAAATGACAACTGACTGTCAAAAGCATCCTAGAAACTCCTCCAAAAATGAGATGTGAAGCCTGAGCCCCGATCTGTGATAATCGTCTTCGAAACTCCATGCAATCTAACAATCTCCCGAATGAAGATCCTCGCATACATATCTGTCGTATAAGTCGTCCTCATTGGTAAGAAATGTGTAGACTTAGTCAATCTGTCCACTATAACCCAAATAGAATCATTTCCTTTCTTTGACTTAGGCAACCCCACTATGAAATCCATGGAAATCTCTGCCCACTTCCACTTGAGAATGGGTTAAAGCTGTAGGGTTCCTGCATGTCTCTGATGTTCTACCTCAATTTGTTGGCAGGTATAACACTTAGCCACAAAATCTAAAATCCCTCTGCGCATACCACTCCACCAAAAATACCTCTTCAGATATCCTTGTACATTTTCCTTGTGCATGGATGCACTGTATATCTGTTACGATGTGCCTAAACTGTCGCGAAATAAGCCATACCCTCCGGGTCTGCATCAAAACACCTCGTAGTCCTGCTAATGACGTGTCCACATAAATGACAATTGTCGTATCTCTGTTTAGAACAGTCAAAATTGTTATTGTAGTCTATCTAGCCTTAATAGTCTTAAAGGCTTCCTGGCATCCCGTGCCCAAAGAAAACTATACACCCTTCTTTGTAAGGTGTGTAAGTAATATTACAATCTTCAAAAAGTCCTGAATGAAATTTCTCTCATACCATTCTAAAACTAAGAACCCCTGTAATAGTTCTTAGTGGCTCCTAATCAAGTACAGCCTCAACAATGGCTGGATCCACTGTTATGCCCCACCTGCTGATGACGTGGCCTAAAAATCTAATCTTTTATAGCCAAAACTCGTATTTGCTGAACTTAGTGTATCACTGATGCCTCTAATCTCGATTGTCCGCTATCCCGTAATGCCAATAGAGGATGCTGCTCGCGCACTGTCTCCGATCTCGAAAAGATAATGATGTCGTTAATAAATTAACTACGAACTGGTCCTAACATGGACGAAAAACCTGGTTCATCAAATCCATGAATACCGCGGGTGTATTGGTCAGCCCAAATGGCATGACAAGACCTCAAAAGACCCATATCGAGTCAGAAAATGCGGTTTTGGAAACGTTCATTTACCGCATTCGCAACTAAAAATAACTAGAATGAAGATCAATCTTCGAGAAATGCTGCGCTCCCCACAGCTAGTCGAACAAGTCATAAATCCTCGACAGTGGATCCATGATCCGGGAAGTGACCTTGTTCAACTTACGATAATCGATATACAATCGCATGCTATAGTCCTTCTTCCCCCACGAAGAAGACCGGTGCTCCCATGAAATAAAATGACTCCGACAAATAAAATCCTGAGTTAACAACTCATCTACCTGAGTCTGTAGCTCCCTCCACTCAGCGGGTACCATAAGATATGATAGGGTGCTCGGAAAATCGATAAGGTGCCTGCTGTAACTCGATGCAGGGAAACAACCTCTCTCACTGGAGAAAACATAGGTATGTCCTGAAAGACATCCTGATATACTGAGACAACTCCGGTCTCGCTCAAAACTACACCCCGATCCCGTATCATCACCTCATCAACTTATGCCAGAAATGACTCCGCATTCTTGTTACCCTATGAGGTTGCTACTATATATAATCCTAACAAATGCTCACAAGCATACTGTTTTAGTAAAACAGCCGATACTGATATTGTAGGATGATAACCATTCCATACTAAGAATGACGTCAAAATTCAACATCCACAACACGACCATGACAAAGATGAACTCAAACTCATCTATACTGATGACACATCTCCTACATATACTCTCTAATAGGGACACCTCCCCTAAAGGAGTAGAAACTGATAATGGAACGCCGAAACACTACGCTACAAGCTGATGTCTAATCATGACATCATGATAGAAAAAAAAATGCGAAGCTTATGAATCAACAAGATTCGAGCTGGATAAGAATTTACTATGAAAACTCTGCTCGCACTATGATCACGTGACATGACTACGTAAACTCTGTTGGTGGCCGATGCCTACTACGCTGCTGGTGGTGAAACGTATGGGTCCATCTGACACTGATGAATACTCTGAATAACGCAATTCTGGCCTATAGGCCCCTACATCCTCAGAATAACCGGTACAACATCTATCCTCCAATGTTGGCCGTAACTGCTACCCTAAGATTATTGACCCTGATCTCTATCATGCTAGTCTCCTGCTAGTGTACTGCGATAATTCTTTGCTTTATGTCCGATCTTATTATAATTGTATCATGTGTCCCGAATCATGCGCTGCTGCGGTGTCATCAAATCATGTTTGCTATCTTCTTATAATGTCTTTATTGCTGATAGTAAAAATCCTTACCCCACTGTTGGGGTCCTCTAGATCCCATAATAGGCCTCTTGCCCTTGACATTGCCATCATGCTAGTCCTAATTTCGTAATTAACTATAGGCATATCTCACTGTTTTAAGCAAACTAGCTCTAACTGCTTGTCGAAAAAGTAAACAAAATTTTCCCAAATAAATGATATTCACTGTCCCGACGAAAATCTAAAATCGTAGCTATCCTTTGCTGCTATTCTCCGGTGATATCCTCTGTGCTGAATATATTTAACCTCTGGTTTGGTACTGAGTCTACGTTAAGGAATTTTCACATATTCCTTTTTATTTATAAGCTACATATGAATCCAATGTGCCCTGCACTATGGTGTTCTCAGTGTCCTACATCTTTCTTATTCTTACAGAGCCAAGCCTCCTGCTCTGTATCTCTATCAATAAATGGTTGTGATAATATAATCATTAGTATTACCTCTCCCATTGGCACAATTAGTACAACGGATGGTGGAACTCCAGAAAATGTAATGTGGCTCGCTACTCCCTCCTCGAGTGTTGCTAGTCTCTGTTTCTGCAAACGGTGCCATAAAGTCGATCAAATACTGTGGAGCCTGCTGCGGCTCGGACTCTGCTTGCCCAGCTCTCTGGGTATGAGTTTTATCTCGTTCCAATATTTATAATATCAAGAGGAGAGCTTATGATCACAGTAAGTGAGATCACAAACATATATACATATATGTAACGTATCACAATACGTATTCATAACATATAGTATTCACGCAAATACTTCAAATCAACATAAAATAATTGTCACACAAAAAAAAATTGAAATTTTGAGATATACGCACATATCGTCCTCACACATTCTAGGAATTCCTAACGGACTCTATACGTGAATCCTAGGAAACTCTATCCTAGCTCCACAATTTGACACAGGAATGATCCTAAGGATGTTGGAACTAGAGCTCTGATACCAACTGTGACGCCCCAGGGTTCACACAAGGCTGCAGTCCCAGGTGAAACCCGGATTGTCAAACCTGCCAAGCACCAACCACCATGCTATGACAAGTTTCACCATCACAATAAATATCTCTCTAGTGGAAACAATAAATAGGTGAAGGTACAGACAGGTAAAAATAGAAATAGGGCAACACTGGATATACACAGAAGAAGCATAAGAAAAATCAATAATGAGCCCAACTGGTATAAGATAGACATATCTCTGAGTCTGAACTGAATCTCAAATACAATGAGTCACATAAACAAAGTCTCACAATAGCTCTCAACTCTATGAAACAAAATACCAATCTAGATTCTGAGATTTATCAACAACATGTGGAGTTCTGCAATAACTATAAAATATGATAAGTAACTAAATGGACAACTAAGAAGTCCTATCAACCTGCGACTCTCCGTGCGCCAGACTCGCTGCCTGAAAGGGGGGAAAACAACGAGCGTCAAAGCGCTAGCGAAATCATCACTACCTCTCTCCAGGGGAAGGGGTAGGAGTATATAAGAAAATAGAGTCAGTACATACATATATCAAATCATTCATATAACTCTCTATGAATGAATAACAAATAATCAATGATAAATACTCCAATCTCTAACATAAAGAATAATCATCTCATCTCGAAGTACGTCCAAGTGACCTGCTCTATAATAAGAGGATATTAACAATTGCTAAAATAAATATATCTGCCGTTCATAACGGGTGCATCAAAATCTCAAAGGAAATACCCTATTCGCGGGCAATTTATCATAGAAGTAACGCCTACAACTGATCAAATATTTATGTGTGCATCATCTTGTACTATAGCGATACTTTTGTAATGCTCGTTACTCAATCGCTCTGCGGCAATAGGGTTTATTATTTTCCTATTCCAGATACATATAATAACAATACTGTTGTAATACTATTACTCAATCGTTCTGCGATAATAGGTTTTATCTCCCTATCCCGGATACATGAAATAACGATACTATTGTAATACTCTTACTCAATCGTTCTGCGGCAAATAGGTTTTATCTCCCTATTTTCGGATACATGAATTAACAATACTTTTGTAATACTCTTACTCAATCGTTCTGCGGCAAATAGGTTTTATCTCTCTATTTCCGGATACATGAATTAACGATACTTTTGTAATACTCTTACTCAATCCTTCTGCGGCAAATAGGTTTTATCTCCCTATTTCCGGATACATGAATTAACTATACTCTTTCATATGTATTCATCAGCTCAACGTGCGACAAAAAGTATGTTAACACAACATAATCTAAGTGTACGTGCACATATCTCGGTGTGCGTGTCCATATCTGGTGTTCATCATCATCCCGGATGTTAAACAACTCTTAAGCATTGTATATAACAGTACAAGATTGAGAAACTCTCTCAAAAATAACAAACAAGAGCGAAACTCAAGAAACCTTTACGTAATATATCAATTTATTTCAAAACAGCACATCTGCAGTTTTCTGCAGAACATATCATTAGTAAATTGAGAATATCTTTCTCTAGGAAAACTATCTTTAGGTATGGTTTTCTGTTTTGAAAACTAGATTCACATATCTTTCAATTGGAATTAGTTTGGTTCAATTTGGATTTCATTTGTTATTTCAAATTTCTAGTTCAATAGTATATATGTGCAGCAGATTTTCAGCAGAACATAACAAACATGATTATTTGTATAAGAAATCATATGTAAACCTTCAATCATGCACGAAACTTTAAAACGAAGAATAAGGCATCTATATTCAGATAAACAATATTTTAAATTATTTGTAGATCTTAAAACACTTCTGTAAATTCGTGCTTAATCTCTTTAACATGAAAAGACCTAGTCTTTATACATATATGTAGGCATCGAAAATTGCCGATAGGTCCCCACTCACAGCTCGGTGTTAACGATCGACGATCGAACGACGCTACCCAGTTCACAAGAGCTCAAATGACGCCGGTGAGCGACTGAAGCAAACCGACGGATTACGTGAGCCGACAGAATGTCAGAATCACGGGGATACGGATTGACCGAAAACCCCGCGACCACCGCAATTGGGCCAACGCCCGCCATGTCCTGATCACCCCACTGATGATCCAACCATCGGGGCCTACAGAGCTCACCGTCACGATTCCAACGCATCCGAAATCACTCAAATCCGAGTTCGGACGAAAAGTCAACGGCGAGTCAACGGCGAGTCAACGGCGGGACAACGGCAGGACAACGGACTGAACCGGGACACCTGCGGACACCTCGGCAGGC
>BQKN01001022.1:0-18844 GCA_022839385.1 Asparagus kiusianus
TACCTGCTTTTCTCGTTTCTAACACTTCTATACTACACATTCTACGGAATGATGGCAGTAGGCTTGACTCCTACATATACCGTTGGTGCTATAGTTTCTTCTGCATTTTACGGGCTATGGAGCCTTTTCTCTGGATTTGTCATACCAAGAACGGTAAAGGTCCTTTGAACTCTTTCCTTCCTATCTTTTTGGGTAAATTTCATAAAACTTCTGAATTTTGGCGTGTTTTGCATAAACTCACTTAACTTTATAAAACTAGACTCCCTTCACTAAAGTTTAAATGTACATAAGGGCAAAATCATCCAAAACATGTCATGTGCTTTGCTCGTGACAACTTAAACTAACTGTCACCAGTTATGGTCTTAGTTACATGGAATGTGATTCATTTTGGTTCATTGAACGAGAATGGGAATGTGGGACACCACTTATCTGGGATTAGGAATGACGGGGTAGGCTTATAAAGTACATTCCAGAGCATGGTACGCTTTAGGTTAGGTTTTTAAATATTCCAATAGATTTGGTGCTCCAATTGGGTACCGATTGTATATTTTGTAAATTTTCCCCATCAAAATTTCTCTCACATCCCGAATTTAAGGGATAAGATGGTGAGAGGTGTTCCACACCCAAAATTGTAATTTACTTAGATAATAAGGTTATTTTAGGAAGTACAAATAAGAAGAGGAACAAAATTTTTGATTGGTTATAACAGAACTTTTAGAGTCTCCACCAAATTTTAATTTCCTTTAAATTTTCGTTATAGATGAGATTCCACAATATGGCTTTTCGATTTTGAAGGTCGGCGATAAATCAACTAAGCCTTTTCTTTCTACATTCTACCTACTTACAATTTTAGTACAGATAAGATACCATAGATTTTTCTTTTTCCCCTTCCGTTTAATTAAAGCTGGATAAATTTTTTTCCTGTAAAAATTTCCGCATATATAGATAAACATTTCGAATCCTCTACCCATTTATACAATGAAATTATTCCTAAAAAGTAATCAGAAGTTTATGTATTTAAAGAGAGCTAAACAGTGTTTTTGGATAGAAACAAATTAAGATAAAATAAACGAAAAGACCCATG
The DNA here is from genome assembly GCA_022839385.1 of Asparagus kiusianus. Lineage (NCBI taxonomy): Eukaryota > Viridiplantae > Streptophyta > Magnoliopsida > Asparagales > Asparagaceae > Asparagus > Asparagus kiusianus. Next base: position 1,085 of record BQKN01001022.1, read on the forward strand.
TACCCTTCCCATTTTAAAGCCTATTCTCCATTTTTATCAATTTAAATTTTTTTTAAAAAACTTTGTTATCGGAACACCAAAGCAAAGCTCTTTAAATATAGGAATTTGAGGATCTCCAAGGGTAAAATTCAAGAAATATGTTTGTTGATATCAGTTCATGTTAAAACAACTTTTAGAATCATATTGCAATGAAGACATGCATACTTTATTTGCTTATTTCGTCGCGTTTTTTGTTGTTTAGTTTTCTAAGTAATAGCTACTTTGTTAAAAATTTTAACTGATTTGAATTCTAATTCGGGTTACCGGAATTAGCGAACCAGGTCTTGTTCCATCACGCTCCAATTCGCTAATGTTTCTTATTTTGGGATAACTGAACCTGGGTTGTCGTTCGCTACGGCATCCCACAATCCCGACAACTATGGTCATGGTACATTAGTGAAACAAATTCAAAGCGATTTTCTCTAATTTATAAGCCACATAGTTCAGAAGTTTCATGAAACTTACCCCCATCTTTCTCGATATAATATGAGATAAAATTAATTTATAATTTTTTTTTTTGCAGAGAATGCCTGTGTGGTGGAGATGGTATTATTGGTTGTGTCCTGTCGCGTGGACATTATATGGAATGGTTACTTCACAATTTGGAGATATACAGGATACTCTCGAGAGTGGGGAGACGGTAGAACAGTTCTTGAGGAGTTATTTCGGGTTCAGACACGACCTCTTGCCGATTGTAGCAATTGTCATCGCATGCTTTGGTGTCTTATTCGCCCTTGTTTTCGCCGCAGGCATAAAATTCCTTAACTTCAACAAAAGATAGCACCGGATTTGAAGAGATACTCTTCCTCGTCCACTCTTCCTCTTCTTCTTGGAGGCGTATTTTTCGCATTCAAGGAGTATTTTTATTGCTATATTATCTACAATAACCTATACTTTTACATAGCATATGTTGTAATCCTGGTTGGCGACGTAACTTCTAATAATTATGTGTCTTTACTGACTGGTCCTTCTCCAAGTGGTTATGGTTTGTTTTTTATGATAAGTTTTAGATCTAATAAAGAGGATATATGTGTGATTTTTTTGTGGCAGGAGAGAAGAAAACATCACAATTGGTTGCTTCCATCAAGCCAAAACTGACAGGGAACGGAGCTAACAGCTACTCACGTTGATGGTTCAATTTCTACGCACGTATTTACCAGATTTGAAATACTTGCTTCTTTCTTGTTCACTTTGTAATAACATATATGGAAGTGGGTATGAAAAGTACCGTGATGAGCCAAAGTGTGAATAGTGCCACGTTGGGAAATGAGAGAAAAATTTTAGTGGTTTAAATAGGTAAGCCTAAGGCTCAAGTGTAATATCGGCTAGTCGATTTTGGTAGCGGTTTGAGCTACACTTGGAAATATGAGCTTTAATATCTAAGTGATGGAATGATTTGGGGACTTGTTAAAATATAATAGTTAAGCAATGATCGAAATGTTTCCAACTCAAATGTTTTCTTGTTTTTGGCTCTTTAAACCAAACAATGGAATGGGATAGAAAATATTTTCTCCCCACATTTTCATGCCGAAACAAACAAAAAAGAAACTTGTTTCATAGAAACACATGTAGAAAATATTTTCTCCCCACGTTTTCATGCCGAAACAAACAAAAAAGAAACGTGTTTCTAGAAACACACGTAGAAGGGTGCAAATAAGTTTTTAACCGCTAGAAATGGTTTTCTATATTTTGGGAATCAAAACAAACACTCCCAAGTGTCTTTGGTCCTAGGGCATGTTCTCTCTCACTATGGAGCAGTTTCTTTATATAGAATTGTATGCTGGTAATTTGTAGAGAATTGTAACACTGCTTTGTAGGGTTAGCTACGTAAACTATATATTTTCGTTCAATTTTATTTTGGATATCTACACTATTAAATTTTCCAACTAAATTCTCTTAGGTCTACATCCAATCCTCTTTGTTCCATGCATAATGGAGTATGTTTGGTTAGAAGTAATTGGAGCAACAAATACATTTATAGCACCATATAATTCAAACTCCTATTGTTGGAACACTTTACAATTACACCCCCAGTAGCCCTTACTTTTAGTCTATTTTGCTTTTGCCACAACCAAATACCTACATTAGAATTCTCATGCAGCCTCCAACCCCCACAAGCATGCTCATAATCTTGTTAATTCACTTACAATGCTTTCTCTAGTTCTATCCTAAATATGAGAAATCTCCAAATGGCTCTAATTTTTTATCCTATCTCTTAGTATATATATCCACATATCTACCACACTGTTTTTGACCAAAATACACAACATCCTCATTGTGAAGCGTTCTACCATCTTATATTGAATGTACTATTATTCCAAAATGAACAAACTACCCTCAATGTATCCTACTATCTCAAGAGTATTAAACTGTTGCGCGCCTTTGCGGAAGCGTGCTCGACAACCAAACGAGTCCGCGAGTCACGGGCGAAGATAACCAAACCAAACACGAGTGCAATCCAAACCAGAATACGACAAACCAATCACAAACACAGAGATATATGTGGTTCGGTAATTTGCCTATGTCCACAGGGAGAGGATGAGGAGATTCCACTAAATCAAGAAGAGTACAAAGGGTTACAATCTCACAAAATCACTTAAATAAACCCTAAACCAAAGCTCTCACCTTACTCACAAGTTCTCCCTCTCAAAGTGCTCAGAATACTCTCTAATCAAACCCTAGAAAATCGTGTTTCGATATATACCAAAACACAATCCCAAAGCAAAAAGGAAACAAAAGCCCAAGGCCCAACAAACTCGCGGTCGACTGCGGCGGTCGACCGAAGACACGCGGTTGACTGCGACGGTCGACCGAAACCAAACAACAGAACCAAAATCCACTACAGGGTTTGGCGGTTGACCGCGGGGGTCGACCACGCTAAGTCCAGAAATCTCCCATGCTTTGTGCATATTTCCAGTCGACCGCTCCTGCCTCGCGGTCGACCGTTGGGAAATCAAAACCTATAATTTGATGTTTTCATGTTTTCTCTTCAATTCTCCACCTCGGTGAAGTTTTTTCAAAACTGAGCCGACACCAAACAAAGAGCAACATTGCGTCGTCTCTCTAAACTCGGCTGCACCAATGTGGTTGCCTATGTACCCCCTCTCCCAAGGGATCAAGCCGCCCGTAGTTCATCCAAATGGTCACCAACGGCCTCAACAATCACGAACGAATAAGTTTCGACAATGATCAAACTTGTTGCTCGAAACTACCTTAGTGAGCATATCCGTCGGATTATCCTTTGTGTGGACCTTCACAATCTCCACATTGCCATCTTCAAGAACATCTCAAACGAAGTGATAACGAACGTCAATGTGCTTCGTCCTCGCATTAAAAACCTGATTCTTCGCCAAATAGATAGCACTCATGCTATCACAATGAATGGTGATGGACCGCTGCGAAATACCAAGTTCCTCCAAAAGTCCCCGAAGCCAAATAGCCTCCTTCACAGTCTCTGTAATCGCCATATACTTTGCCTCTGTCGTCGACAAAGCCATCGTAAACTGTAAGGTGCATCTTCAACACACCGACGTACGGGTCAAAGTGAACACATACCCCATAGTAGACCGACGCTTATCCAAATCCACGGCACAATCCTAATCAACATAGCCATTGCATAACTGCCCACCTCTAGTGTCCCGCTCATAAACCAAACCAACATTGAGCGTACCTCGAATGTACCTCAAAATCCATCTCACAGCGTCCCAATGACTCACTCCTAGATCGTGCATGTATCTCGAAACCATGCTCATCACCTGTGACAAATCCGGCCTCGTACATACCATTGTGTATATTAAGCTTCCAACTGCGCTTGCATATGGAGTCTTCAACATCAACTCTCGATCTTCAACTGTCTTTGGTGAAAGGTCAGCTGAAAGCTTCAAATGGGCTCCCAAAGGTACACTGATTGGCTTCGTATCCATTCTAATATTAAACCGCTATAGAACCTTCTTCAAATAAGTCACTGTGTCAAACAAATTCTGTCCTTCTCTTTGTCTCTACCGATCTCCATCCCTAAAATGTGTTTTGCCTCACTCAAATCATTCATCTCAAACTCCTTTGAAAGCTGAATCTTCAACTCATCTATAGAGGATCTGGAAATAGAAGCAACTAACATGTCATCAACATAAAGCAACAAATAAATGTACGCTCCTTTCAACTTGCGAAAATACATGCAAGGATAAAACTGGCTCTGGGTGTACGAATGACTAATCATAAAACCATCAAATCACTTATACCACTGTCGAGGAGATTGCTTCAAATCGTATAATAATTTTTTTAACCTACAAACCAACTTATCCTTCCATGCAGCTTGAAATCCCAATGGCTGAGTCATATATATTTCTTCATCAAAATCACCATGAAGAAATGTCGTCTTCACATCCAACTGATCTAACTCCAAACCATATTTCCAAATAGAAGAGTGATTTACCACAGGAGAGAAAACCTTATTATAATCAATACCTTCCTCCTGTGTATAGCCTTTCGCAACCAACCTAGCCTTGAACCTCACTGGAGTGCCTTCAATACCCTCCTTCTTCGTGTATACCCTCTTGCAACCTATTGCCTTTCACCCCTTTGGAAGCTCAACAAGCTCTCATATATCGTTCTTGTGAAGAGACTCTATCTCCTCCTGAATAGCTATCTACCACGAATCAGCCTCCGAACCCTACTCGACCTCTCTGAAAGTAGTAGGTACCAACTCATCGATACTCTCCACTGGAAATGCATACATAGCTACTGTGTCGGTATACCATGCTGGCATCTGTATGTCTCTCCTCTGTCTCCGAACCATAATAGAATCCTGAACCTGAGCTATAGATCGCTGATCCTGCACATCTATACCCGTATCCTCCTCCTCGTCGCCGTGCTCACCTAGCGTCACCTCGGTCGGCACTCTAATGGATACGGTATCATCTGGACAATGTGGAGCTGCATCGATCTCCACCATCTGCGATATCTCCTCTATTGGGTTGCTCTCCACCTGATGAGAGCTGGGAAGCTTCAAGATAGAAGCCTCATCGAACACGACGTCTCTACTCAGCACAATCTTCCTATCAACTAGATCCTATAGCTTGTATCCCTTGACACTACGTTTGAATCCTATAATTATGGTCTTCCTAGCTCGAGGTTCTAATTTATCTGTCTTCACATGATAAAATGCAGGGCACCCAAATACATTGAGCTGATCATAGTCGTATGTTGGCTCTTCCGACCACATCTCCATAGGGGTTTTTTGTGACGCCCCTGATTTCACGCAAGGCTGCAGTCCAAGGTGAAATCAAGAATGTCAAACCTGCCATGCACCACACCGTGTAATAACATGTTTCACCATCACAATTAACATCTATCTAGTAGAATCAACAACAGGTGTAGGTACAAAAGCAAGTAAAAGATAATACTCGAATGACTGATGAAATCTAAATGATCAAATAGATATCTCATCCTCCAACAAATGGGAATACATAAACAAATGTCAGAATAGATAAACAGGGGTACTGAACAAGTCTCAAGTACAAACATCTGACCAAAAATGAAATAAGGCACACAGCCTTTACAACTTCTATGAAATAGTCCTCAATGTCTAATCACCTACTACAGTGGAGCTCAAGATACAAAATACATAACAAGAATGTAAAAGTTGAACACTAAAGTGATCCGCTATCCACCTGCGACACTCCGTGCTCCTGGCTCGTGACCTGAAAGGGGGAGGGACAACGAGCGTCAAAGCGCTAGCGAGTAACATCACAACCAACCCCAAGGAAAAAGGGCTCGTTGTATGAAATACAGAGAATATATATATATAGATCTAAACTAATGATCTTATGAAATAAGGGTGTTAGTACTTAAGGGTTTACAACACGAGAATTCGGTACGTCGAGCGAAATAATCCAAACAAGGAAACCCTCATGTATATACCTTACATCTCAAATTGTAAACTCCTAAATACCAAACCTAAAGTTCTAGAACAATAACAATGATAAAAGAAACTCAACAAACACCAGAGCATAATTACAGTGCTGTAACATAGTCAACATGAATATCACAATATTTATTACATGAATATTGTGTCAAAACCTTCATAAGTGTCATACCAAGTCTACATAATCAGTATGTTGTAATGTGTGGTACAAAAATCACATGCAGGGTTAAGAATCATGTCCGATACGAGAACTAACTACCGAAGTTTTCCAAACTCATGGTATAAGTGTCAATTGTCCAACACGAGGACTGAGAGGGATTATAGTCCAACACGAGGACTTCTTATGGATTATAGTCCAACACGAGGACTGTAGAAGTGGTAAAAGATCGCTACGATACTTGTAGTAAAATCAAATCATCAACATCATAACCAAAACAGTGTATATGTCTCAAATTTATACCCTCAGGTCATCTATCATGCAGGGACACATAGTGGAAATAATAACCAGGTCAGATTATCCAGATAAACCCCCGAATGGGAGCAAAAATACCCAAAAGCATCAAAACTGGAAATCTGCAAACAGAGGGCCGGCGGTCGACCGATCCGGTCGACCGAACTCTGCTACAAATCAGGACGGTCGACCGAAAAATTACGCGGTCGACCGAATTCAAATCGCGGTCGACCAAAAAATGATTCGGTCGACCGAAATCCAGTCGCGGTCGACCGGATCCTTGACTCGAGCTCAGCGGTCGACCGCGTCGGTCGACCGCCGAGCGACAGAACCCAAATCCTGGGTTTTCTGTCAGCTATCAAACCTGGAACAAAAATTTGATGATCTGATATAACAAGGGTTACACAACTAAACCCAAGTTCAAGATCTGCCTTTTGATATACACAAATCTTGGGGAACAAAAACAAAAACATTTTAAAAACCCGTAGGAATAAATTACTCTTGTTTAGGAAAATTTTTAGATCTAAATCTTCGTTAACAGAACACTGGTGAGCTTTTGAACACTGGAAACTCGATTCTTGTAATATCTAATGTAAAGATCTCGATTGTAAATGAAAATACCTCTTTGGCTTATCAAAAACTCATAAAAACTAACAAAATCGAAATAAACAGAAATGAACAGGGGTGAGGGGTTGGGCGAGATGATACTCGCCTTGGTTGCTGCTAAATCTCCCGCTGAGGATCTCCTTCTACCTGAGCTGTAAACTCCCAAGCAGCTCCTCCAGATTTTCCCCAAAAACACCAGGTCCAGATTAGGGTTTTGAGGAGGAAGAGGAAAAGGGGGCTAGGGTTTACGTTTGGGGCTGAGGAGATCTCTCCTGGGTTGATGGGTTGAGTTGGTATAAATACCAACTCCCCAACCCGACCCAAAACCCAAAAAACCCAATTACCAAAACCCGAACCCAAACCTGTAATAAAACTCTCTGATCGCTGATCGGTCGACCGCGCCGGTCGACCGCGTCGGTCGACCGATCAGCACAAAAATGCCTACCGGTGGTATTTTACCTGCTGATCGCCAACTCACTCGATTTTCTCTCACTTGCAAACACCTGCTGGGTTCCCAAACACTGATAAACACATATATCTTATATTTATATGGTTATTCGCCACACGGGAAAACATTTACTATAGATAATTCACACATGAGAATACATATATACTATAGAAATTATTCGGGGTTTTACATTTTTCCCTCAATCGCAGATGAAGACAGTCTGTTAATGATGTGGCTTGCATATGAAAGTGTCTCAACCCAAATGATCTTTTCCAAACCACTATGCACCAACAAACATCGAATTTTTTCCAGTAAAGACCGATTTAACCTCTCTGCCACCTCATTTTGCTGCAACGTATGACTAATTGTGATGTGTCTCTCTATGCCCTCATCTCGACATAACTTCTAAAAGGGGTCTGATGTATACTCGCCGTCGTTGTAGGATCGCAACGTCTTGATCTTTCTCCCAGTTTGCAGTTCCAATCTCTTCTTCCACTCCACAAATAAATCTAGAACTTCACTCTTCTTCGTCATGGTGTACACCCAACAACACATAGAATAGTCATCAACGAACGTGACGAACCAATATCAACCACCAAGTGATGTAGCCTTGGTAGGACCCTAAACATTTGTGTGCACATAATCCATGATGCCCCTCGTCCTATGAATGGTAGTCCCATACTTTATATTCGTCTTCTTGCCAAGTACACAGTGCTCCCAGAACTCAACATTTCCACTCCTGGCTCCCTTCAATAGCCCCTGCTTGCACAGCGCCTGCAGTGACTTCTCTCGTGTGTGCCCCAACCTGTAGTATCAAAGTCTGCTCATGTCCATCTCTGAAATAGTTGAAGCTACCTGGCCAATCTCGGTGCTCCCCTTCAGATAATATAAGTTCCCACTACGTACTCCCTTCATCACCACCAAATATCCCTTAGTAATCTTTGCTGCAGCATCCTCAAATGTCACCTTAAATCCTTTCGCCTCCAAAGCTCCAACTGAGATAAGATCCTACTTCAGCTGAGGAACAAATCTCACCTCCTTTAATTCACGGACTACTCCATCGTGCATCTAAATCCTCACGGTACCTATTCCATGAATGCCACAGGATTGATCATTTCCCATGACAACAACACCCACATCGAGTCTCTCAAATGAAACAAACCAATCTCGCCTAGGAGTAACATGATAAGTAGCGTCAGAATCAAGCATCCAATCTGATGCATCTAAGTGGTTCACCTCCAGAGTAATTAATAGAGAAAAACTCGAATCATCTGAATCATCGCCTCTCGCAACGTTCACCTCGTTGACCTTCGGGCCCTTTTTCTTACCATTCTCCTTCTCCTTAAGCTTTGGACAGTCTCTCTTCTAATGTCCCTGCTCTTTACAGAATGCACATTGGTTCTTTGCTAACGGGTGAGGACCTCTCGAATTTGACCTGCCTCTATTGTAACCTCTCGGATATGGGCTTCTACCTCTTGTCGCCAATGGCTCTCCTGAAGTACTAGCGCGAGAAGTCTTCTTGTCCTTCCTCCTCAAATCATAGTTCGTCAAAGCATTAATAACTTCACTATATGTGATAGAAGTCTCCCGTTCAACAAAATAAGCACGGATGTATCATACTCCTCATCTAGTAAGGAGCACAAAAGAATAATAGCCTTGTACTCATCCGTGATTTTCTCATCCATATTCACCAAGTCCGACAATAACTTCGTATAGTTGTTCACATGAACCGCAAGCAAGGTGTCCCTGGACATCTAAAATCTGAACAATCTTCGTAGCAAGTGCAAACGGTTCTCAACATTCTTCGTAAGGTACTTATTGTTGAGAATCTCTCACATCTTTATTGCAGATGTCACCCCTAATCACATCATACTTCAGCTCCTGTTCTAAACAAGACCTGATCACCCCACACGCGTTCCTATTCATCTTTTCTCATACTGCCTCTTTATATTTTGGTCGCCTCTTCATATTTTGGTGGCCTCTCATGGACCATGATGGTCTCCTTTAAATTCTGAGCATTGAGCGTATCTTGTAGGTCGCTCATCCACAAACCAAAATTGATCTTACTACCATATTTAACCACACTAATTTTAGTGTTCTGAAAACCAACTTGAACTGTACCCACCATCTTGCTGCTTTCACCAACTTCTTCATCCATACTCACAAATTCTAAATTGTAGAGGAAAAATTCAAACTTAATAGAATTTAGAAGTTACCCAACTGAACCCTAGAACGGATTCCAAATAGATCTCCTAACCACACAAGGAAAACGAAATCTTCAACGGCAACCCCAAACAGTATCTCCACTGAAGCCTAGAACTCCAAGAACCAAGCTTTCACGATGAATCTTCCTCCACCTAATGCCAAAACCCTAGATCTGAAATCTGAGCTCTGATACCAATTGGTGTGTGCCTTTGCGGAAGTGTGCTCGACAACCAAACGAGTCCACGAGTCACGGGGAAGATAACCAAACCAAACACGAGTGCAATCCAAACCAGAATACAATAAATCAATCACAAACACAGAGATATACGTGGTTCGGCAAATTGCTTACGTTCACGGGGAGAGGATGGAGAGATTCCACTAAATCAAGAAGAGTACAAAGGGTTACAATCTCACAAAATCACTCAAATAAACCCCAAACCAAAGCTCTCTCCTTACTCACAAGTTCTCCCTCTCAAAGTGCTCAGAATACTCTCTAATCTCTCCTTAGAAACCCTAGAAAATCGTGTTTCAATATATACCAAAACACAATCTCAAAGCAAACAGGAAACAAAAGCTCAAGGCCCACGGGGTCGACTGCGGCGGTCGACCGAAACCAAACGACAGAACCAAAAATCCACTACAGGGTTTGGCGGTCGACCGCGCCAAGTCCAGAAATCTTCCAGGCTTTGTGCACGTTTCCGATCGACCGCGCTTGCCTCACGGTCGACCGCTGGGAGATCAAAACTTGTAATTTGGTGTTTTTCATGTTTTCTCTTAATAAATCTGTACCGAACATAACTAACCCCTATCCATTCTCTCTCCCTCTCTTCTCCAATGGCTTCTCTCCCTCTTCCAACAGCGACAAAACCTCCCTCTTCCCCCCAGAACCCTACAATTCCACAAAAGCCCACCAAATTCTCCAAAACCCAAGCATCTAAACCTCTCAAAAACTTCAAAGCCTCTCAAAATTCATCAAAATCCTATCTCCAACAAATCTCCTCTCTCTGCAGAGATGGCCATCTGCATGATGCCTTATCTCTCTTCAACCAGATGGAGTCCGATGACCTCCCCATCGGCCCGGAGATATATGGGGAGCTCCTTCAAGGCTGCGTTTACGAGCGAGCTTTCTCTCAGGGCCAACAAGTTCATGCTAGAATCATAAAAAATGGTGCATATTTCTACAGGAATGAGTACATTGAGACGAAAGTCTTGATCTTTTATGCAAAATGTGATTGCTTGTCGATAGCCGAGGAGTTGTTCCTCCGGCTGAGAAAACCCAATGTCTTCTCTTGGGCTGCAATGATTGGTCTACACTCTAGGCAAGGTTTCCATGAGAAAGCTCTGGTGTGCTTCTGCAGAATGGTTGAAATCAGGGCTTTTCCTGATAATTTCGTCATCCCGAATGCTCTGAGAACTTGTTCGGCTCTTCGGTGGATTGGGTTTGGAAGAGGGATTCATGGGTATGTTTTGAAGCTGGGTTTTGGGTCTTGTGTCTATGTTTTGAGCAGTTTGGTGGATTTTTATGGGAAATGTGGGGTTTTGAGGGATGCGAAGAAAATATTCGAAGAAATGCCTGAGAGAAATGCTATTACTTGGAACTCTCTGCTTGTGGGGTTGGTACAAAACGGGTTAGATGAGGAGGCATTGGAAATGTTCTATGATATGAGAATTGATGGTGTTGAGCCTACTAGAGTTAGTATTGCAAGTTTCCTTTCTGCATCTGCGAATTTGGAGGCTCTTGGTGAAGGTAGACAAGCTCATGGCATTGCAGTGTTATATGGTTTAGAACTTGATAATATTTTAGGCACTTCGCTTATTAACTTCTACTGTAAGCTCGCTATGATTGAAGACGCTGAGATGATATTTGATCTCATGGTGAAAAGAGATGTAGTGACTTGGAACGTGTTGATTTCGGCTTATGTACTATATGGTCATAATGAGAAAGCTATAAGTACTTGTCATCAGATGAGAAAGGAGAACTTGAAATTTGATTCTGTGACTTTAGCATCAATCCTATCAGCTTGTTCAGATGCTGGCATGATCGAACTTGGAAGAACTAGTCATGCCTATTGCATTCGAAACCATCTTGAATATGATGTAGCTGTTGCAAGTAGCGCAATAGATTTCTATGCAAGTTGTGGGAGGCTAAAATATTCACAGAGGGTCTTTGATTTGGCAACCTCAAAGGATTTGGTTTTATGGAACTCGTTAGTTTTTGCTTATGCACAGTCTGGGCTAAGTGGCGAGGCTTTAAAAAAATTTTATCAGATGCAACTTGAAGGTGTGCCTCCAAATTTGACATCATGGAATTCTGTCATGCTAGGGTTTGTGAAGAATGGACAGATCGAAGAGGCTCACGATATGCTCTCTAAGATGACACTCAATGGACTGAGTCCTAATTTTGTCACATGGGTTCTTTTCATATTTGGCTTAGTTCAAAAGGGATGTGGATATGATGAAGCAATTAAGTTCTTCGTTAAAATGCAATCTGCAGGCCTTAGGCCAAATTCTATAAGCATTATTGGGGTACTCTTAGCCTGTTCAAATACAATGTCTCTGACATATGGAAGGGCTATTCATGGTCATATAATGAGAAGAGGGCTCCTTTCATCTCTCTCCATTGTATCATCTCTCATAGACATGTATAGCAAATGTGGAAGCATAAATCTTGCAAGCAAGGTATTTGATTTTGTGTTGGATAAGGACATCTCTCTATTCAATGTGATGATATGTGGACTGTCATTTTCGGGTAAAGCTAAAGAAGCTCTTGAACTTTATAAAGATATGCATAAGCAAGGGATAGATCCAATTGATACAACCTTTACAATGCTTTTATCAGCTTGCAGTAGTGCAGGTCTTATCGATGACGGTCTCAATATTTTCATGGAGATGGTTAGCAAATATCACATGATACCAAGGAAGGAGGATTATGGCTATTTGATAAAACTTCTTCTAGATTGTGGTAATTTCAATGAGACACTCAAGGTTTTATCATCTATGCAACTTGATGTTGACTCCCAGATATTAGGATCTTCACTTGATGTGTATAAAGATGATCAAGAAACAAAACTATCACAATGTTTATTAAGCTGTATATTGGAGTCAGAACCTGTTTACTCAGTGAATTACACAAATATTTTAAGTGAATATGTTTCTTTGGGAAAGTGGGGGAGAGATTCTATTTTGAGAGAATTGATGAAAGAAATTGGATTGAGGAACCAAAGATGCAGTTGGATTCAAATTGGAAAAAAGCTTCATGCATTCGAAGTTGGTGAAAAATCGCACCCACAAATAGATACAATATCTGAGACCTTGTTGTGGTTGCATAGGCAAATGAAATTTGCTGGTTGTGCACCTATAAATGTTGACTATGGGCTCAAGGATGCTAGGCAAGAAACTCTATGTTCCTATTGATGCCATATACTCTTGGACATGGATGAATTTGATCCAAAATCCTACAGGTGTTTGAATGCATAGAGAGCTTTTGTGAAGAGCAAGAACAAAATGAACAAGAATGACTTTTGGTTCATGATTCTCTGAGAGAAAAGTAGATGGAGCTCTCCGAAAATGTTGCTAGCCATGATAAAGGAAATCAAGTTGGTGTTTCCAAGTACATGGCCCATTGCAAAAGGATCGTGTCTGAAATGTGTTTCTGATGCAGCAAAGCTTCACATTATAAGCTTTCGTGTCTCAGGAGCAAGAGCTGCAATCTTCAAAACAACAAATGATGCTGCTAACTGCGGTTCTTAAGCCTGTAGATGATATCTATCACGTATGAATGGCTGAGTCCAGGATCAACTGGTGAAAAATATAAGCATATGATGCTACGTCAACTGTTAGCCAAGTGTTGTTTGATTCCGCAACCTCCAACGAATTAGTTCGGGCTAACGTCAATAATTCTTGACCCAGACTTACCCAAAGGTAATGGGTACTTTTTTGCTCATTATACGCAGATCATTGTCAAGTACCATGCCTTAACAATCCACAGGATTGATGAGTGCATACATGCTTTCACGCTTGACTGTCCCACTTAGAGGTAATTTCATCACCTATGTATCTATATGAACTAGGAATCATATTAACACATTCAATCTTTTGTATATTTCTAAATCGTGAAGTAAGGTAACTACTGTTTAATTTACATGGGTATATCTGCAGGAGTTAGATTACAGCATTTACTATCAGATGTAAGTTGAATAGCGCACATAATTTGGAGAAGACTGAGAAAAGCGGCTCTAAAAGTCCAAGAGCAAGAAAATTGTTCAGAATACTATGATACATATAGTAGATATTCTTCTGTGCAGGAAATCGTGGTTCTAGATCTTTTGGCTGTATAGTTGATGCTCACTTACCGTCTTCCGCAGTTGAAGATATGCTATCCGACAATCAGCCATTTGTTTCTTAATTTGGTTTTGTTTTCTTGATGTTGTTGGAAATGCTTACCTCAAACTTTCTCAATCTATTTACCTTTAATCTACTTTGGTTCAATCTAGGGTTGCGATACCATGATTGTCAGAGTACAGAACTTCGGTAACTGAAACCCTGAAGAGGTATGCCGAAACTCTCATTAGCAAAGCTGTTGTTATCCCAAGGGAAGGAACACGCGACGTTTTCTGTCGGTAGGCGATTACTTTCATCAAAACTGGAGAGCCCTGACACATTTCCATAATAATAAACAAAATCAAGAGCAGCTTTCTCTCTTTGCCTAGTTCTTGCTCTTTGATTTCAGATAGTTTTTCAGTAGTAACAGCACTGTTACAATGCCTGTTTATCAGTTATATCTTTTTTTTTTGTGTGGCTTATGATCATGTATGTTGACTGATATTGTAATACCGACTCATATTTCTAACCAAATATTATAAATACATTGCGCCTCATTCATACAGGAGAAAATATGCCGCTTTGAGTACCACATGATTTTAGCTATAATTTCCATTTTTTAGTATTTTATTAACTCATGTTGAATTAAGATCTTACAAGAATAGTCATGGGTAATCCTGATTTATCGCTTGAATTTTCTGTAGGACTGATTGAAACGTAAAGAGATTGGGCTTCAACCGAACTTCACATCATTCAAGTTTAGACCTGAACTTTGTTTCTTAGAAGAAAAAACTGAGCGCACTCTTTTCTGCCACTGATGCTTTTATGCCAAGAGCCAAAGACAGACTAATGAAACGGAGAGCATTTGAGGGTTGTCGTCTCAGTAATTAGTGTGTTTCTCCTCGATTATCTGTTGTGTATAAAATTTACCGGTAAATGACGATGTGGTGATGAGAAAGGAAACTTGCTGATGGGTACTTCCAGGTTTTACAACTGATACGCTAATAACAGGTTTCTCCTTCACCAATTATTTGCAGTTTAAATGTTTTGATATCTTCTCCTACTGACTTTTTGATCTAGGATTGTTCTAAAAGATCATGTGCCTTCGACATATGAACTTAAATTACATGATCAATAATGTAGGCATCTATCTTCAAGGATTCATGGTTTATGGCGCATATTCGAAGCCTCATTGACCGCCAATTGAAAGTTTTCGTTGATCTTTCACAGATGAACCATGATGATAACTTAAGGCTATGAAATGATGATTTGAGAGTGAGGGGTTTGATCTCTCTCGCTCTAGCTAAATTTGTACAGGTCTTATGATCGATACAAACTTTACAGCCTTCTCTTCTATGATCATGATAGTTTAGATAATTGAGGTGATGTGAGCTGAGATATATGAATTTGGATTTTACAGTTCCAACCAATAAAAACATAAAGGAAAATGATAGGGGCATACCCTCCTCTCTCATTTGCTACAGTACACCGGGCCCCACATGAGATTTTAAAATTTTAAAATCTCATGTGAAGCCCGGTGTACTGTAGCAAATGAGAGAGGGGGGTGTGGTTGGTGGTGTGCCCCTAGTGCCACCCAAACATAAATTATGGTCACTTCAACCGAAGGATTCCTTTGAGAAATCATACACTTCATTTATCACATCACCTAAATTCCCTGAACAAGTTATGAACATGAATCTCTCATTCCCTAAACTAGTGTGAACACCGTGACACCGTGCAAAATACAGCATACAATATATCATTTTTTTTCCTGCTACAGTAATCCTAGGTAAATGCTACAGCAATATTTTTGGCTTTTTAAATTACTCAGTATCCCGCATCACGGTATTCCCGTGTACTACAGTAATAATTTTCAAAATATTGCTATAGCATCCCGTTTCCTATTTTGCTACAGTAATAATGCTACAAAATGTATAGAGGAGTAGATATGTAATAAAATCACCAAACACAGGAATTGATTACCCTTTGAGACCACTTTTATCAGACAACAGAATCAGACAATGAATTCAGTATCCAAAAAACTCTGCAACTCCTTGAGTTCCTAAACTACAACAACTGACATTATCACTTTTCTCTATTCAGGCTCCTGTAGCTTTCATTTGCGCTCCTTAACATTCTGGCTACGAAAGACATCCCAGATTAGCCTCAGGCTCAGCACCACCAATTATGATGCGGCTGCTTTGGCGCCCCACCGATCAAATGCGTACGCATGACTTTGTTGCGATTTGGTCAGAGTATCGAAAACACCTAAACACCTTGATGATGAACAAATGAAACGAACACTATCACACAAACAAAAACTTTTAACATGGTTCATCAAGTTGTCTTACATACACGGAAGAGGCAAAACTTTTACTACTCTTCTAATTTCAATAATTGGTACGAGAGCTATTCCACTCCCAACATTTGATATCAGAGCTCTTTGCATCCCAGGAGACTTGTGCAAGAAGGTGCATAGAATTTTAGATATCAATCACGGGGATCGCATATCCAGGAGCAGCCTGAAAAAAAAAATACAATGGCAGATTCAACAACAATGTCACATAAACAAACGAAGCGCAATCTATAATTCTTAGATTGGTAAAAGTAGGACAAGGAATTTCAAACATATAGATTCTAAAGTAAAGAATTACCAACATGGTACTAGTTCACTTATCCTCGGTAAAAATAAACTGCCTCAGTCTCCTAGAATCTCGAAATCCTCAGCATAACCTGATAACGTTGCAACAAAATTAACAGAGAATCACAAGCAACTTACCTACTATTCACTAATTCTATTTGCACCAAAATTTTCCTTCCATAACAAGGTTTTAAATATCGGATATCAGGAAAATATCGGATGACCAAAATTCATATCGGATTGCGGATATCGGGGAAATATCGGGATATGTGGTATATATCGGAATGCCATAACGGATGTTTGCATATATAGTATAATGCACTAAAATATAATCTCAACATAATTAATAAAATCAGGGCAAACAAAATGTAAATAATGTATGTTTAGGATCACTAGTCAACCTTGTAAAACAATCGAAAGTACATTTTGTTCTGATTGTTTTAGGCCAAACCGTTGTCTGATATGATAGAAAAATCATAATATCTTGCCCAAAAATTTCCAAACGCTGTAAATTATTTTGTGACAAGCCATATAAAAGGAATATATCAACTAATATATCAGCCATATCGGGGATATATCGTCCAAAATAACTAAAAAATGTAAATGATATTTAAGGACCATATCGGTTGCGACAAGCCCTGTAAAAGGATATATCGGGGGATATATCAGGCCATGTCGGAGATATTTAAAACAATGTTTCATAAGCAATCAAACTACTTCATATTAACTGCACATACTCTCCCTCTGATCTATACTATGATTTCACAGCAGATACTCTCCTCTTAATATCAGTTATCAACCTATAAGCAGTCTCTACTGCACTCTCCCCTGACTCCTTCACCTAATTCATCTCCTTCGGGTCTTCGTACACCATCGGTCTCAGAATTCGCGGTGTAGGGATCAGATGCTCAGTCCCCTGGGCATGGATGCAGATAAAAACGCTTGATAGTTTCATAATTTTCTTAGATGCTTGAGAATTTTCGCATACAGAAACTGGTTTGAGGAAGTTTTCTCAAAAACGTTTGACAAATACAAAAGGAAGCATCAATTGTAGAACTTGAACAAAACTCAGAAGCAAATTGAACTGAACTGATCATATAGACTTCTCTAAAGAACTGAAACTGTCA